>JAOWBW010000583.1:766406-818535 GCA_026119855.1 Campanula takesimana
TTGCTTCAAAAAAATTAATTAAGGGAATATTCTCACTACTTATTCAGTTAAGTCTCGATGATTTCGGCATACGTATAAAAAATTCCATCTTCAGTTTTTTTTTTTTTTTTTTAATTCTCATTTCTATTGCAGCTTCTCGGAATCAAAGGAGTATGGAATAAACCAATAGCATAATTAATATACAAGATTAAACATAATAGTTACAATTCGGCCTGCAGCTTTTTTTTTTTTTTGAAGGATTCGGTCTGTAGCTTATTGTTTTATTGTTTATACGGCTCGGCTGATAATTTGATAAGCAGAACACGTTATCGCAATTATAATATACTTGCACTCCTTTTATCAGTGCATATTATATATATACTCCCTCCTCCGTCCCACCACAAGTGAGACCAACTTATGGGCACAATAATTAGGAAAAAGATAGTATATGTGTGGTAGAAAATGAAGAGAGAGAATGAGTAGGGTAAATAGTATGTTGGTTGAATAAAATGAGTGGTGGAAAATAAAGAGAGATGATGAATGAGGTTAAATGGTGGGGTTGTTTGAATATAAATATATTAAAATATTTTCATTTTGGGTAGTCTCACTTGTGGTGGGACGGACTGAAAAGGAAATTAGTCTCACTTGTGGTGGGACGGAGAGATATATAATCAACACATAATCTGTATTATAGTTCTTTGTTAATATAATCTTCTGTTGGCAAAAAAAAACATAATCTGAATTAAAAATTATTTAAGAAAACAAATTTTAAGTACTTAATTTTATATTCCGATTTTCTCTCTGTATATATGAATTAATAAAATATTTGAAAAAGAAAATAGGAGTATTAAGAATGAAGTTACTTAATTAAATATTTTAGTCAAGAGATTTTCACACTCTTCCCACCTTAAATAAATGTTTAAACATATCAAAATCATTCGTGATTATTAAAACTTTTAAAATATTACCTATGTCCATAAAAGAGTGTCTAAATTTCATTCTAAGGAATATACTTTTTGTACAATTTGGTGGCAAAATTCATATATATTACTATTGTAATTCTCTTTACAAACATTTAGTTTTACAAGTATAAAGAGACCGGTAATTTTTATTTTTGAAAAAAAAAATATTTAAAAATAAAGTTATGATGAAATAGATACTTATTTTAAGACAAAATTTTCCTAAAAATAAACACTTATTTATTTAGAGACAGATGGAGTACAAACTTTATCTTTATAAAAAATGAAGGTAGGTTGTAGGTAGGTACTATAAGAACAGAATAAGAAGATGATATACTACTTGATAGTGACGACCACAATAGTCATGCAGTTTTTAGTAGTCGGTGGGTGCATGTGAATACTGAAGTAAGCCATGACTAATAATGTGCTGTCAAGGATGTATGGGTATACATGATAAGGACTGATAAGTACAAAGCCGGTTGTTGAGATATACTCCGTCCTCCGTCTCGGCACAAATAAGATTAGATGGGCTGATACAAGAATTAAATAAAAAAAAAGTAGAGTATGTATGGTAGAAAATAAAATGAGAGAATGAGTGAGATAAATAGTAGTGATGATTGAATAAAAGCGTTAATTGCAATTTGATTACCTGAGTTTTACCAAATTCTGCAATCGGTTACTAAATTTGTCAAAGTTGCGATTGAGTTCCTGAATTTGCTGAACCGGAGCAATCAGGTGTAAAATCCGTTAACTTGTTAAAATTCTAACAAAGTCGTCACATGTGCCAAACACGTGACATTTTACTGAGGTAAAAAATGTATTTTCACAACCCAATTTCTCATATCCATTTTTCTCACTTCCAAAACACACTCTCTCTTCTCTTCTCTTCTGCAACAATGGAGCTATGTTCCTCCATTGAAAACCTCAAATCTCAACCCATTTATCTTCGAATCCTCTTATCTCTAGGTTCTTTAACCCTCCCCAAATCCTCACTCTCTTTCCTCAACTGGGTCTACATCAATTTCTTCCGACCTCCCAAAAACCTCAAGAAATACGGCTCATGGGCACTCGTCACCGGCCCGACCGAGGGCATCGGAAAAGGTTTCGCCTTCCAATTAGCCCGGAAAGGTCTCAACTTAGTTCTTGTCGGCCGGAATCCTGATAAGCTATGTGTCAGATTCAATTACTACTGCTAAATTCGGGGAAAACCCAGATCAAGAATGTTGTTGTTGATTTCTCCGGGAACTTGGATGAAGGTGTTGAGAGGATTAAGGAAGCGATTGAATACCCATCACCATAACCACTAACATCCTCCACCAATTCAATACCCATCAAACTCTCTTTCTCCCTACCTAACAAATTTTAATTGAAAACTTCCTTTACACGGAAACCATACTACCAGAATCACCACCAAAATTAAGAAAAAAACCAATATTAATTAAATTAAACCCATAATGCAAAGAAATACCAAATTGTATTTTTATTTTTATTTTTGTTCTTTCAAATGTGAAAATCTGAAATCTAAAACACATAAATCGGATATATTAAACCCAAATCTCATTTTTTTTTTTCAAATCTGGAAAATCTTTGCATTTTTTAAATTTGTGCAAGTCACCCTAAAATCTAGATCTAAAAAACTGAGCAAGATATTCAAATATGTTTTTTTATTATTCAAAATATTTAAGAGCCGACAGAGAGAGAAAGAGTTCGGAGATGGGAGTGAGAGACGGGCTGAGAAGAATTTATACCATTGATTTTTCAATGTAGAAAGGGAGAGAGTCGGAGATTGTGTAATGCGCCAAAAGTTGGGAGGTGGGGGAAGCACCGGAGAGTGGAGGTGGCCACGATGGAGGGTGGAGCTTTGGATGGGGAGATTCGGGAGAGATGAAGGGAAGATAAGAGTGGAGGTGTGTGTGTGTGTTTTTTGGGAAGATAAGGTTGACAATGATGAAGGTTTTGAGAAAAGACATTTTTGACATCAGTAAAATGTCACGTGTTTGGTACATGTGACGACTTTGTTAGAATTTAACAAGTTAACGGATTTTACATCTGATTGCTCCGGTTCAGCAAATTAAGGAACCCTCGCAACTTTGACAAATTTAGTAACTGATTGCAGAATTTGGTAAAACTCATGTAACCAAATTGCAATTAACCCTTGAATAAATTGAGTAGTGAAAAATGAAGAGAATGAGTGGGGTTAAATAGTCGGTTGGTTGAATATAAATATATTAAAATATTTTCATTTTGGGCAGTCTCAATTGTTTTGGGACAGCTTAAAAGGGAAAGAAGTCATACTTATGCTGGGATGGAGGGAGTACCTTTGAACTAATGGAGACTGGTTAAAGATATATCCGTGATAAGTCGAGTAATTTTTTATAGTTGAATTGACAAAAAAAAAATTATTTTGCCCTAGCTTTTATGAGTGGGATTTAGTCCGGTGTTGGCTTCATAAGGGGGGTTTGGAGTCTCGGGTTAGGATTTTCATACTTGGTGTAGGAGGCTCAGTTAGAGGAGATAGGTTAGAAACCCTCGTTCTTATTCTTGGAGTGATAAGGAGTGTTGGTGCTTTTCATGAGGTGAGTTTGGTTCGGGATCACTTTCCGGGCATGAACTTTATTTTTACGAGGGAGATAGTAGTGAGAGATAAGCGTGGGGGAAACTTAGGACATTGTTTAGTTTCCCCTAGCTTTTATGAGTGGGCCTTAGTCCGGATACGGTTTCTCACTGCTTTGGAGTTTTGCATCGGGCTAAGGCCATTGATCTTTATTTGTTCTTGGTGTTAATGGGAATGGAGTTTCTTATACTCCGATATAGTTTGTTGATTGTGACTTAGAGGATTAGAGGAGACTAGGGGTCATTTTCTCCCATGCTACGCTGCTTAGACCGGAGTTTAGAGTAGGGTTACGATGTTACTCAGGGACGAGTAACGGTCTAAGCGTGGGGGAATTTGATGTGGCGGACTTTGTATATATTATTTCCCTTATTTTTTCCTATGTATTTTCATTCATTTTGATGTACTTAGACTAGATTTGATGTATTTGGGGCATTATTTATCATTTGGGCTTAATTGTAATCCGGGTGTACAATAGTCGTTTATATTTATTTTTCGAATGTAGTTTTTGGTGAGCTTCAAAGTCTTGTCCCAAGGATCAAGAATAGTCAAAGTCAAGGTAAAGTCAAAGTCAACCGGAGCGAATGAGTATAGGACCAAATGCAAAGAGCTGGAAGTTGAGGGACTGTTTGCAATTTTTAAGAGTTGGAGGACTGAACTGAAATTATGAAGACTCCAAGTACTAAAATGGAAAATGTGGAAAACGGCCAGTCAACAATCACAGAGGCGGCGGACTGGGGATGTTTTTTTTTTGCTGTACTTATTTTGTTTTTTTATTAGTATTGTTTTTATTTTTATTATTCCTTAGTCATTTAATTAGGAAAGGAATTTTTTAGATAAGGGCATTCTTCTTTCTCTAGAAAAAAAAAAAAAAGTACGCTCTTTTCTTTCTCTCTGGAGTTTGTAACCCTTTAATGGAGAACTAACTCCATAGCTTTGGATTGTAATCTTGAACTTAATTTAGTTTCAATTGAGGTAATTTTCTTATTCGTTTGTTAATCTACTCATAATTTTGCTTGTTCTGATTTTAGATTTGTATCTAGGGTTTGTGGATTTGGCCAATTCACTTGTTCTTTTTATTGATCTATGCTAAAATTCTCTGTTCTGTGCCAAAATTAGGGTTTTCACCGTAGCATCTTCACGAATTGTGTATGTGCCATAGCAATTCGGGGAGTAGGCAAAAGTAAGCGATTATCTAGTAAACCTAGAAAAAGTTCTTGATCTTAGTCTCTTAATTGAATCAATTAATCTTTAAATCTTTTATGTGCTAGTCTAGGTTTAATTTTAATTAGGGTTTATAGTGAGTGTGCCACTTCTATAAACTAAACAGTAAGAAGAGACAGATATTAAAATACATCTCGTGATCAAGTGAATAGGATTAACGGAGAAAAAGAAGTACCGATGAAATTGAAATTGAGGACGGGGATAGGGTCAATCTGAAATGCTTTTTAATCATTGTTTTAATCACATTTAGTTTAATTTCTCGTCTAGGAATTAATTACAATCAAAATCAACCCCCAATTTGGTCAAGTGACTAGTTCGCATATAATCACTGTTCTTCGTGGATCGACCATGACTTACCCTAATTACATTATTAGTGGCCGAGTTTAGGTATAATTTAGTAGGCGTGCGACTAAGCCTACCAAATTTTGGCGCCGATGCCGGGGAACAGTGTTATTGTTTACGTTCTTTTTCTTTTTCTTTTAGTTATTTATTTGTTATCTTTTTAGTTATCATTATTACTTGTTATCGTGTAATGTGGAACCGTGTATGGTCCACACCCGTTCTACTAACGATTTGATTGTTCTGTTTGATCCAGAAATCGAAAGATCTTTCAGAAAAAGACGACAACAAAGCAGGAGAGTCAAGGGGATATTGTTAGCTGAAGAGATGGAAGATAATCAGAATCAGGCCGGGGGTGGCGCTGATGGAAATAATGCAGGTGGTGGTGGCGCAGGAGGTAGACGAGTGGTTCCACCATAGATATTGAGGCAACGGACTGCCCTGAATTGGAATGAGCAACCACATGCCGTCCAATTCCCTGCCTTACCTACCGGAGTAACGTTTGAGCTGAAGTCGGGGTTACTAAACCAGCTCCTGCACTTTTCAGGGATGCCCAGATAGGATCCTAATCAGCACATCTCTCAATTTGTGAAAATCTGTCAGAGTATGAAGCCGGCCGTGCATTCGATCGAGCATCTGCTATTGAGAGCGTTTTCTTTCACACTGAAAGATAACGCAAACGGGTGGTACTCTCACTTGCCATCTAACAGCATAATGACATGGCAGCAGATGAAAGAGGTATTCTTAGAAGAGTTCTTCCCTCAGGATCAGATTAATGTTATGAAAAGGGACATTAGTAATATGGAGCAAAAGGCAGATGAGACCCTATATGACTACTACACCGCTTCCACAAGCTTTGTAGGAGTTATCCATATCACAGGTTCAACGATGATCAGCTGATAGTTTACTTTCTGAACAAGACTACCGAGGAGGCCAAGAAGCTGATTGAGGAGTTGGCTAAGAGTACAAGAACCCACATCAAGAGATCAAATATGAGACATGTTAGTGTAGCTGGTTCAAGCAGTGAGGTGTCCAATAAGTTCGAGACAGATATGGAGGATCTTAAGGGTATGGTAAAGTAGTTGGTTCTGGGATAAACACCGAAGCCTTGTGGGATTTGTTATGACATTACACACCCTACGGATTCGTGTCCTTCTTTGTAGACGGGCGAGATGGAGGATGTTAATGCAGTTGGGTTTGCGCAGCAGGGACAGAGACCGATGGGTAACACCTATAACCCAACTGGAAAAATCATCGTAATTTTAGATGGGGTACAGGTCAGCAGCAGAATCAGCCGGGTGGTCAGGGACAGCGGTTCGGTAATCAGCAGGGTTATCAGTAGTAGCAGCAGCAGTACCTGGGTAATCAGTTCAACTCTTGAGTGAAAAGAGAGGAAGATAGGCCATAACCACCATAGGTGAAGCCTCCTTCTCCCCCATCTTCTCTCCATCTCAAACTCTTTTGTTCTTGTTTATGTTATTTATTTACTTGCATTTCAAGCCTTTCCCTTGTGAAGCACCTTTATATTGCAAGTCTTGTCCTTTCAAGCACCTTATATTCTTGTTATATGTATCTTGGAACCAAATCATGAGATGATTCAAGGTGCCTTCACATCCATGTATGTGATAAATGGTTAAAACCTAAATAAGATCATGATTTGTTAATTTCTTGTCTTTAAATAGCTTGATGATCCATTTTTATGGTGAAAGCATGCATCTTTATGTCAATATTGTTCATATTTGGCCATGATGATCATGTTGGGTGATAAAGTTCCAATCTTTATCATCCCAACCTTGATTTAGCCCAAAATCCCACATTTGGGTCATAAAGATTCAATATTTATGTCATTTTGTTGTCCCTAAAGGTTTAATCTTGATGAAGATCCCATTTTGATGGTAAAGTTTGCATCTTTACTCATCAAAATGGCCATCTTGGCTCAAAGGCCACTTTCATCACCTTTCTAATTTTTCTCCAATGATTGCCTCAATCACACCCAAGTCTATGTATTTGGGGTCCATTTAGTTATTAATGAGCATAGGAATTATGTCAATCAAAGCTTGTTTATTAAAATGCAAACTAAAAATAAACAGTTCAGTCCAGTTTCAGCAGAATGCTCTGTTTCTGCCTGAAACTGGACATTTTCTGGACAAACTGTAAAATCCCCGAGAAGACCTTGCATAGCTGTACGTCTGGGTTGGGTCAGAGGGATGATTTTTCTTTTCTGCCTTGTTTTGTCAAGATCTGTACAAATGAACCCCTTTTGTTCTGTTAAAACCAATAACCAATTAACTTCGCAGTTTTTTCGTTAAATACACACACACACACACACACATGCACTTTTCGTTAGCAAACACAAGGGAGACTCGGATTTGTCCGAGGCGGCTTGGGTGACGTAAAACTCTTCCCAAGC
Source organism: Campanula takesimana (assembly GCA_026119855.1). Taxonomy (NCBI): domain Eukaryota; kingdom Viridiplantae; phylum Streptophyta; class Magnoliopsida; order Asterales; family Campanulaceae; genus Campanula; species Campanula takesimana. The sequence goes on from JAOWBW010000583.1 coordinate 773,929, forward strand.
CGTAACCTGACCTCTGAACTCATAAATCTCTAACCATTTTCATTTGTTGGGTTAAAAGTTAACAAATGTGGCTACTCCGTTAAGTTTGTGAAGTTACACGTGTTTGGCTTTTCTTTCTCGAACGAACCCATTTCGGCCCCCGGGGGGGGGATCCTCACAGTGGCGACTCCGCTGGGGAATTAAAGGGTGTTTTCGAACTTCTTTTTAGAAGATTCAGAGGCATTCTTGTGTAGGTCAAACTGTAGATACCCCGGGGAACCACGGCTTGGCTAGAGCGGTGAATTACGTAGGATGTCTAATTGATTTTAAGAGTCGCCACCCACGTTTTAGAGAAACGCGAGAAAACCTAAGAAAATAGCCTTTTTTATTTATTACGAAACCAAAGATTCTTGAAGGTCAGAGGGGCGCGCTTCCCATATCAATTTCTAGAATGCCCAGAAAAGTGAATTATGAACAGAAACACAAGTTTAACCCTCAAGCAGTCCCCAGCAGAGTCGCCACTGTAGATACCCCGGGGACCACGACTTGGCTAGAGCGGTGAATTACCTAGGATGTCTAATTGATTTTAAGAGTCGCCACCCACGTTTTAGAGGAACGCGAGAAAACCTAAGAAAATAGCCTTTTTTATTGATTACGAAACCAAAGATTCTTGAGATGAGGGGTTCGGGGGTTAGGTTACGAAATGGGAAGTACTTAAACACCCATTTCGCCCGAGTAAAGTCAGTCTTGTTTGTTCATAATTCACTTTAAAGATAAATGTGTTCTTCCTATTTGAATGATGATAAAAGAGGGTTTTAAAGTTTAAAATGTAGGGAGATGACTCCTAGGCCAATTCAATGTAATGAAAGGACCATTGGTGTCATGTCCCAATTGGTTTTGAGGTGATTGCACATTTGATTGAAGAAGAAGAAGAAGAAGAAGAAGAAGAAGAAGAAGAAGAAGAAGAAGAATAAGAAAGTTTAAGACATTTACCTATAGTATCCTTCAAAGAGAACCTCTTGAAAAGTCTTGAAGAAGAGGTTGAATACTTGGAGAGAACACTTCTTAAAGTCCAAAGTCTTTTAGTTGGAAAGGGTCTAAAGGAAAAGTCTAGAAAAGAAGTGAGGAAAAAGGTCCCTTCCAATGATGGATTGGAGGGGTTTTATAGTTGAAAGAGGGGAGTTTTTTGGAGCCAAACGGAGTCTCCAAGAAATCTTTCCTGGGCAAAATCATGTATAATGAGCAAGGGAGAGATTCTTGGGCAGAATCTGTAACTGACACACCCCAGAAGCGCGCGCATCCCACCTAGGCGGCGGAAGGCGCGCGCGACTCTGAAAAGCAAATTTTGACAGAATGGACTAGAAAGTTAGAACTGTTATTCAGTTTAGTCCCGGGACTTAACGGAGTCCGTCTGGAACTTACCAAAGTAACAGAAACTAACAGAAAACACTTAAAAGAGGGAGAAACAAAAAATCAACTGTGCAATCGGGGTGAGCGGTCTAAAGCGGGGTGTCTACAAAGCCCCTCGGCGGTGTGGATTGCAAAGCAAACGCACCGACGAAAGACAGACATCCGCCTAGGACATCACCAAGAAAAAGAAAAGACTCGATAAAAGCAGAAATTTGAAATTGCAGGGATAGAGGTGCGCTCCCTGTGTGAGCGGCTTTGAGAAATAAAGGTGTGCTCCCTGTGTGAGCGACTTTGCCAATAGCGGGATCTGTTTGCTGAAGGCAGGATCTGTTTGCTGAAGCGGGCCTGTTTGCTGGAAGCGGGGCCTGTTTGCTGATAGCGAGATCCGTTTTCTGGAAGCGGGACCTGTTTGCTGATAGCGAGATCTGTTTGCTGGAAGCGGGACCTGTTTGCTGATAGCGAGATCCGTTTGCTGGAACTGGCACCTGTTTGCTGGTAACGAGATCTGTTTGCTGGAAGCGAGACCTGTTTGCTGATAGCGAGATCCGTTTGCTGGAAGCGAGATCTGTTTGCTGATAGCGAGATCCGTTTGCTGGAAGCGGGACCTGTTTGCTGATAGCGAGATCCGTTTGCTGGAATGTAGGATCCAGAGGACCGTTTGCTGAAGTGCGGGACCTAGAGGACCGCTGTTGAAGTGCGGGACCCGAAGGACCGTTTGCTTGAGTGCGGGACCCAGAGGACCGTTGCTTTGAATGGATGTAGATTTTGCTTGATGAGGAAGAGGTGATTCTGTGGCTCACCCCGGACCAAGTTGTTGTCGTGAGTCGTACTTTGATGTTGACTGTTTGACTTTGACTTTCGATGGGGTGCGGGCACAGTTGACTACGGAGTGCTTTGTGCTGGGGATGAATTGTAAAAACTGATTTTTTGAGAAAATAATAGACACCCTACTTTGAGTGGGAGATTTTATCTTATTTCAGTTTTTAGACATGCCTTAAGGGCGGACCAAATTAATGTGTGCCCAGCTGAGTGTTTGCTGTCGTCGTTTGAGTTTCTCTTGTTGCTGGGATTGATCTTCTCTGCAGGTTGAAGGCGTTGGAACGCCTGGGTTCTGTTCTGAACTGACAAAGGCTATTTCTGGAGCATTTTTTACCTGGGACGCGGGCGCTTCCTCTCTTGGAGATGGGACGCGCACACCTTGTAGACCGGTGTCGGGAGGCGCGCGCCTCTGGGAGGCGAAATTCAGGGCCTGATATTTGCTGACCAAAAGGTCCCCCAACAGCTATAATATCAGCTTCTGGTCGGTAATTTGATTCCAACAGCTTTCTTCTGCCATTTTTGAACACCATTTTATTGCCCAATTTTTCTTATAACCTTCTTTCCCATGGCCTCTAACCTTTTTAGTCTTGGTGCTGAGGTTGTCAAGAGTTACGAGAAGGATTTATCGACATTCGTTTATTCTTTCAAGACCCATCCCAAAAATGCTTTTATCAAAGATTTCTAATTTCGAATTCTTTTTACTTTACGAACATTGAGGCCGGATTGGGACTTGTTGAAGGCTGCTGCAGCCTTCTGGGATTGTGATAGCCATGCGTTCAAATTTTCGGCTAATGAAATGGTGCCGACTGTCGATGATTTTGGGGCCATTTTGGGTATGCCTCTGGCCGATCGGATTACCGTCCCTAAGTATCACCGCGGTGTTGTTGATTCTTGGGTTGACCTTCTGAATCTCCCTGTTGGAGAGGTGAAGAAGATGATGCACGGGACCGTTGTTGACATAACTGAGCTTCCGATATTTTTCAGTTTGCATTCGGAAGATGTCGCGGTTCAGTCCTTTAAGAGAAATGCCACAGCTGTCTGCCTTTTCAGCGAGGTTTTGTTTGTCACTCCTCTGGGTACTGCGGATGTGCAGTTGGCTGAAATCATGTTGCAGGCGAAAGGACAACGACTTAGCATAATTCCGCTCGTTGTAGGAGAGACCTTGCATAGTTTGGACGAATTGCACCGTACGGGCGAGATACGACAAGGAAGCCCCTTGCTTTTGACCATATGGCTTCGGGAGCATTTCAGGCTTTATGCGTCAGATGGCGACCTTTCTCCTTTTGCTGTTCATAGGCGACGGTTGCTGATTAGAGATTTAACTGAAGAGGGTTGGAGGAGATTTTTTGCTTCTCATCTTACAGCTGACGTTGAGTGGTGCCCTTGGGGTCTTCGCCCTTTTGTGGAGTGGACCTCTGGTTTTCAGTATGTGGTTTTACCCGGGTTGAGAGATTCTTCGTTATACCAACCAGAACGGGTTCTGAGGCAATTTGGCCGTCAACAGATAATTCCTTTTCTGAGGAGCGGGAGGCTTCGTCCAGTTTCTTATATGGGTCCGGACTTCTCGAATAAGCTTCAGTCAGCTTGGGGAGATGATCGTAATTGTTGGGCTTCCGCTCCATTGCACCGGGGTAGTATTTTTCTTCCCGAGAGTTACTTGGATCATTTCCTTGGTACCGTCTATCGCGGCATTACTTGGGTAGATGCTCTTCGGGCTGAGTTGTTAGGGAAGGACTTTGAGCCTAGTAGTGCTTTGAGGAACAAGGAAGCTGCTGCTGATGTGAACAACATTCTAACTGACCCTTTCGGTACCCCTTTGGATGACTTTTATGCTCGGAGGCGCTCTGTTGCGCAGAAGGTATCGGTCCGCATCAGTGTTCCTAGACCTCCCAAGAAGGGTAGGATTGATGGTCGTTCAGGTGGTCCTTCGAAGGCCAAGAGAAATTAGATTTTTCCTAGTATCCCCAAGAGATTGCAATTAAAATAGACCACTTGTTAGGATTTTAATGTTTTATGTCTTTTATTAGCTCAGCAAAATCCGTTGTAATGATAAAAATAATTCAAGGAATGAATAAAAATTGCATCTCGTTAATTTGAAATGATTTGGGTATTTGTTTATATTTTAGACCGCACCCGAAGTTGCCAACATTCCTCCAGTGTAGAGGCTCAGGTCTCCGTAGTTCAAACAAACGAAGACCTTTTTTTTTTTTTTTTTAGTGTGCACCCTGTTTTTTGCCTAGACCGCCCTTTCGGGTTTTCAATCTAGCGGGCTTCTTTTTTGCACGTGCTCTATTTTTGCCTAGGCCGCCCTTGCGGGTTTTCAACCTAGCAAGTTTTTTTTTTTTTTTTTTTTTTTTATGGTATTTTTTTATTAGACGTAAAATCTCTTCAACTTGTCGAGGTTGACTTCCTTTGGCAGCTGATCTCTGTCTAAATCCACGAGTCGGACTGCACTGCCGCTTAGTATCTTCTTAACTACGTACGGACCGATCCATCGGAGTCCCCATTTTCCAAGGGGGTTCATGGCATTAGGAAGGTGTTGTCTTAGGACCAAATCTCCCACACTGATGTTTCGGGGCTTAACATTTTTGTTGAAAGCCCCAGCCATTCTTTGTTGATAGGCCCTCGTACGTTCGATTGCCCTTAGCCTTTTCTCGTCGAGTAGGGCTAGCTGTTCATATCGACTTTGCATCCAATCGACTTCATTGACTTGGTTCTCGAGAAGGACCCTTAGGGATGGGACTTCGAGCTCTATTGGGACTACAGCTTCGGAACCATATACCTGTGCATAAGGAGTTTCTCCAGTCGCTGTCCGTATTGACGTGCGGTAGCCCCATAATGCTAGAGGTAGCTTTTCGGGCCAATCCCTTCCAGTGGAGGCCATTTTCTTCACAATGGTCTCGATTGTCTTATTAGCTGCTTCGACCGCGCCGTTTGCTTGAGGGCGTATGGGGATGACTTGTGCTTAGTAATCTTGTATTCTACCAGGAGCGTGTCCATCTCTTTCTCAAGTGAGAACCGTTGTCTGAGATGATTTCATGAGGAACGCCGTACCTCGCACATGATGTGGTTTTTACGAAATCGGCCACTTTGCTGGCGTTGAGAACCCGGTAAGCCTGTGCTTCGACCCATTTTGTAAAATAGTCCACGGCTACTAGAACAAAAGATTGTCCGTTGCTGCCAGTAGGGTGAACTTTGCCGATGATGTCTATGCCCAAACAAGAGAAAGGCCAAGGCGTAGTCATATTGTAAAGCTGTGAGGGTGGAGCGTGCTGTAGATTGGCATGGAATTGGCATTTGGCGCACCTCTTGACTTATCGATGCAGTCCATTTCCATGGTACTCCAATAATAACCAATGCGGAGTATCTTATTGGTCAACTTAAACCCGTTCATATGGGGCCCACATTCACCTTCATGGATCTCATGCATTATTTCTTGAGCTTCGGTCTCATTTGTGCATAGGAGATTGATCCCTTCGTGGTGCCTTTTGTAGACTCGGTCCCCAATTAGTACATATCGGGAGGCTAGTCTTTGTAATGCCATTTGGGACTTCTTATTGCTATTCTCGGGATAAGTACCATCCTTGAGGAAATTCATGATATCTGCATACCACGGGGAGTTTGCTTGGACCTCGTTGATCTCGATACTCATGCAGTATGCCAGACTGTTCCTTCGTGTAATTTTGAAGGGCTTCACCATTTTACCCTCAGGTATTTCGACCAGTGAAGCGATGGTGGCTAGTGCATCAGCAAACCGGTTTTTGTCCCTTGGCAGGTAGTTGAAGGTGATTTCTTCAAACTGTTCAACCAACTCCTCGAGATGTTGACCATACTGTTGCAGAGTCGAGTCTTGAATCTTCCACTTTCCAGATGTCTGTCTGATGATGATGAGAAAAGGAATCACCAAATACCTCTAAACTTGTGACATTTCTCTCGAGGGCTGCTTCGAGCCCCGCTATGCATGCTTCGTACTCAGTGATGTTGTTGGTGGCTTCAAATTCGAGGTGGATAGCGATTAGAGTATACATGTCCTTTGGATCAGCAAGTAACATCCCTATGCCATATCCATGCTTATTGGCTGCGCCATCGAAAAAAAGTTGCCACTTATTTTCTTCTGTTGTAGCGCAAATTAAATGCTTGTCGGGGAACTCGAAAAAAAGTTGCCACTTATTTTCTTCCGTTGTAGCGCAAATTAAATGCTCATCGGGGAACTGTACATCTTCCCCCTTCACTTCGTCACACAGAAATTCAGCAAGCTGATCACTGAACACTTTCCTCCTGATGGATTTGAGTGTGACGTAGGTGATATCATAGCCGGCGAGCATGAAATACCATTTGGCTATTCTTGTTGACATGAAAGGCTTCTTTAAGATGTAGCGGAGCGGGTCCACTTTTGCTACCCACTTGATTGGGAAGGCCTCCATGTAATGCTTTAGCTTTTGAGTAACCCAAACCAATGCAGCACAATACTTCTCTAAGACAGAGTAGTTCTTTTCAGCTCCTTGAAACCGGCGGCTGACAAAGTAGTTAGCATTCTCTTTTGTGGAGTCTCGCTGTTATTGTGCTAACATAGCCCCTACGGCTTCATCATTGACAGTGAGATAGAGCAAGAGAAGCTTCTCCTTGTGCGGTGGAACCAAAACTGGAGGGCATGTCAAGTAATGCTTCACTTGGTCGAAGGCTTCTTGGCAAGCTGTAAGTACCCCAATCTGAAATCGACCTATTTTAGAGGAACTCTTGGTACCATTTAGGATAAACCTTATACTCCTGGACTAAACTGGAATTAAACTTGGAAAAATCCAGAGCTCGCCAAGTCGAGTCGTACGGATGGTTTGGGCACATGAGGTCCCTAGCCGTACTGCAACTTTGGGCACCCTCAGCCTCTATAAATTGAACCCCATGCTGATCATTTCAGGGGGGGGGAGAAACAACATAAGAAAGATTACTCTGTCGAAATCACTCCAGTAGTGTGAGAGAAGAGTGAAACAAAGAGTGAAAGAGAGAAAGGAAGATTGGCTAAACCAAAATAGGTAAAGCCACCTTCTCCCCCTCCCTTCTCTTCATCTATAACTCTATTTTCTCTTTAATCTTTGTTCAAGTTTATGTAATCTTTAATTCCTTGTAAGACTTGTCCATTCAAGCACCTTTATATTACTTGAAAGACTTGTCCATTCAAGCAATTTTACATTTATGCAAGACTTGTCCATTCAAGCAAATATACGTATATTACTCTATATTTCTCTTGTCCAAGCCATGAGATGATCCAAGTGCCCTCCATGCCTTGTGTGGAAGAGGTTCAAACCTAGATGATCATGGTTTGTTGATTGTCATTTACATTCTTGTCTAGTTAAAATGATACTTTTGTTGGCAATAATGATCATTTGGATGATAAAGCTTCCATCTTTATCATCCAACATTGATCTAGCTCTAAATCCCCTTTGGGGTTACAAAGATTCAATCTTTATGTGTTAATTTGACTCCTTAAAGGTTAATAAGCCATAAAAATGCCATCTTGGTGATAAAGTTTCAATCTTTAATCACCAAATGGTCAATTTTGGCCCAAAGGGCATGTTCATCACCCAAATACTTGTTTTTGGGGACTAAGTGATGATCATTAGCATAGGAATGTTGTATTTAAACTTATAAAGTGTTTTAAACAAACTAGAATCAAAACAGTTTTGTCCAGTTTCAACAGAATGTTCTGTTTCTGCTCTGAAGCTGGACTGTTCTTGACTGAACTATAAAATCCCAGGAGACTACCTGTCCATCCGTACGGCTGTGTTGGGAACAGGGGCAAAATGTCTGTTTTGACCTCTGATCCCTATTTTCTTAATAAACTGACCCTTTCAGTTAAGTTTTTCCAAACAAAACCAATAACAGAAGCTTTTCCGTTAAATATACACACACACATGCACATTTCCAAACTAACAAGGGAGACTCGGTTTTTTCGAGGCACTTTGGGTGAACCGCAATTATGTTCTTCCCAAAGTGTAACGTGACCTCCGAACTCACCTTCTCTAAACATTTTCATTTGTTTGGTTTAAAATTAACAAATGTGGCGACTCCGTTTCTTTTTTCATTAGGAAAGTTACCCGTGTTTCGCATTTCTTCCTCGTGCGAACTTTGCTTGTTTCGCCCCGAGGGATGGGATCCTTACAGTGGAGACTCCGCTGGGGAGATAAAGTGCTTGCAAACTTCTCTTTAGAAGCTTTGAAGGCACTTTTGTGTGGGTCAAACTCCCATTTCCGTTAGTTGACTTTGTGCATATTTGTGTGTGTTTGCTGTTTCTATTTGAACTGTTCTGAGTACATATGTTCTGGAAATGCAATAAGCTAGAGTATGATGATCAGAAGTTGTAGAAACTGAGAAAAATCTCAACCCCATGGTTCTAGCCGTACGGCTAGTTTAGTAAAAGGGTCAGAATGTTCTGGAAATGCAATAAGCTAGAGTATGATGATCAGAAGTTGTAGAAACTGAGAAAATCTCAACCCCATGGTTCTAGCCGTACGGCTAGTTTAGTAAAGGGTCAGAATGTTGCAAATTAACAATTTTGTGCAGGGCAGCAACATTCTGAATGCCCTTCTGCTTCTGCTTGTCCAGTTCCAAATTACAGCCTTACTTGTGCACATTACCTTTATTCTTTTGGCCAAAACTTGGTTACGCATGATCTTTTGTCAATAAAAATGGTTTCCAAAATCTCATTGTGCATAACCCTTTACTGTAATTTTTTTTTGACTCTTCTCGTTGTGCAAAACTTGCGTTGTACAAATGGTTTCAATGAGAAAATTGTTCTTTTGCAAAATGTTTGATTCAAAATCCTTGGTTGTGCGTAACTTGGTACATATACAAGTTTTGGTCTTTGTTTGTATTCTTTGACTTATTTTGTATAAATTGTTTACTCCATGCTTGTTCATACTTGTTCATATCTTGCTTATGCCATGCTCATCATGTTGAAAAACAAAATAAAAATCTCTATTTTGACTCAAAAATGGAATATAGAGTTGACTTCACACAACGCGCACTTGACCTTGCACAGTCCAAATACCCTTTAAACCTGGGATGGATGCCAGATGCAGCTCGATTGGCGCTCTTGTTCCCTTCGAGCGCGCACGGGTCCATTCCACCTCCCCTTCCGAGCCGAGTCAACCACACATGTCCGTGACACACAAATACCGTGACTTTGGTTGGATTTTGGTCTAGTTCACGTTGCCATTGTCTTTAAGTACGTGTCCAAAGTCAATTGTGGCCAAGTTAATGCCCGGGTTACGACTCCTTGATGTAATGCAAGCGTAGCCTAACCCGCCTTTAACCCATGTGTTAATGACGACCACAATTAATAAAGGCCATGTGCTAAAGATAGGGTAACACCGTGTCGTTAAGCCCTAATAAACGAGTCATGTTAATCATCCTTAAGCTCATGGTCGAGGATTGAGACACCTCATTCAAAATGAGGTCATGTCCGAATATCGGTGCAGCCTTCGGAACAGTCTCGATCCCGACTGGGGCTTAATCATGATTAGGATGACCCGCACATCGAGAACCTTGCGACGCACTAGACCTTAGGATCATTTCTTTCGGTCGGTGGAAGCCGCTTGCCCTATGGGACCCTCGCTCGGGATAGTCCGTCCTTGGGAGTGTGCAATACAGGTGAAAAACGAGGGGTCTATAGACGTAGTGATGGCCTCCACTGATCTAGGAATTAGAGTAGTTGCGAAAAAGAAGAGAAATCTTTTCCAACCATTTAGGAATAAAATTGCTTTTTAGTAAACTTGGATGGATAAATAATTGCGCATTGCATGAGTTTGCTCCATTTGTGCTTCTTGTCTTTGACGCATCGCATTCTTGCGTTAACAAGCGCCATCTTGTTAAGTCTTTGGACGAATTCCTGTTATCCTCCAAGACTTCCATTAAGTGATTTTGTTAAGTCTTCGGACGGATCCCCGTTATCCTCCAAGACTCCCGTCGTGATCCCCGTTGTGATCCCGTTGTGATCCCTATTGTGATCCCATTGAAATCCTCGTTGAGATTCCCATTGGAACCTTAGGCATAGTCCCTAGTTCCCCGTCGTGATCCCCATTGTGATCCCATTGTGATCCCCATTATGATCCCATTGTAATCCTCGTTGAGATTCCAGTTGGAACCTTAGGCATAGTCCCTAGTTCCCCGTTGTGATCCTCATTGAGATTCCCGTTGGAACCTTAGGCATAGTCCCTAGTTCCCCGTTGTGATCCTCGTTGAGATTCCGTTGGAACCTTAGGCATAGTCCCTAGTTCCCCGTTGTGATCCTCGTTGAGATTCCCGTTGGAACCCTAGGCATAGTCCCTAGTTCCCCGTTGTGATTCCCGTCGAGATTCCCGCTAAGTTTCCCGTTGAAAATTTGAGGAACCCTAGGCGTTGTCCCCTAGGTCCTCATTAAGACTTCCGTTGCAACCCTAGGCGCGGTCTCCTAGGAAGTCAGTCAAATCTTTGGGTGGATCCCCATTATTTCCCAAGAAGTCAGTCATGTCCTTCTTCTCCTCTTAGAATTCTAAACCGGTCTGAACTACAGTGACCTGAGCCTCTCATCGCGTGGGACCCCCTCCTCCGTGGTAAGGGGAACGTAGGCAACTTCGGCCCAGTCGATCCTAAAAAAAATGTGTGAGTCTTTTACTCAAATAAAAAAAATGTGTGTGTGTCGATCTTAAAAAAAAGGGGGAAATGTGTGAGTCTTTTACTCAAATGAAAAAAAAATGTGTGTGTCAATCCTCATTTAAAAAAATAAATAAATTCGGAGATCAAGTTTTCTTAAAATAAGAGGTCAACTCTTTCCCAAAAGGCTAATCCGCTAATGAGGCGTTCCTCTCAAATCATGGTTATAATTTCACCTCGAGGTTTAAAATGCTAAAGTCCTTTGCGGTCTTGTCCACCGGAAACATCAACCAAGGAGCCCACATCTAAAATGGCGTCTGAGACTTCCATCCATGTGAGCAGGATTGGGACACCGTCCACGAGAAGATACCCATGCCCCGGAGGCCCAAAGGCGGCTACATCAAATAGAGATCCGTACCTTCGCCGAATGCCATGCGCGAGGTTACGCCCCTTGAAAGGGAGCCACCAAAAGGAGATTGCCAAAGACGAGTCCGACGATTGCAATGCCAAGCCAAGTGGAGACCTCGCGACGTCTTTCCCAACGACATGGAACCCGAGTTCCCCGTGGAAGACATGGAATGTGCCACCGACAAAGCCTCCAACGATTGAGGAAGAAAACAGACCATCGCACTTTATAGGAGCCCATCCCTAAAAAAAAATAAAAAATGTCGAGTCTTCCAGCCTCGTAGGATCTAGACTTTCATCAAAATCCGTCCCGGACTGTGTCTTTTTATTTTTACGAAGGTCCGCACTTGGACATGTATGCACAAAGTTATCTCAATAAAAGAGTAATTTTCATTCTCTTCTCTCTAGACTTGAGACATTATTTGCAATACACATTTACTCTTGAAATTGCCTTGCTTGTTATGATCAATTGATTGCTACGTCCCCAAAATGATGAATTGACTTTTAAGCATACTAGTCAACGACGACTCATTAAGGACGAATGGACCTAACACAAATGAAAAATGCTAAACGCAAACAATTAATCTTGATGTGAATAAATGTTGTGATCAATTGGCATGAAGAAACCATTAATAGCAAATCTTCCCCCATACACCTCCCCGATACACAACCCGATACACCTTTCTGAGACAAATCCCTGATGCACATCAAAGGCATCCCGAGATAGTGAAAAGGTGAGGACGTTGTTACTCAACCACCAAGATTGGACCTTGATCGCGCATGCGCAACCGAGCAAGGGGATTCTCAGATCTTCGAGATCGAAACCAGAATTGATAAGGAGCTGCAGGAAAGCCAATGCCCATGATAGCAAGTTGCTGTTAATGTTTCCCTCAAAAAAAAAAAAAAAAAAAAAGGGAAATGAATGTATGGAAAGAAGGAAAATAAATGGCGGAAAAGAAAGTTTGCCTCAAAAGGCCCGTTCAAACCAAAGATGGTTCACCCCAAGGGGTCCATCTCAAGGAGTTCTCCACAAAGAAAAGTGAGCAACAGCGTCCTCCGAGACAACGTCAAAAGAAAGCCAACTTCAGCAAAAGACGGCCTAAGGCCGAACTACGGCGACCTGAGCTCCTCAAACTGAGGGGAACGTAGGCAACCTTCGGGTCCGGTCACAGCATGAGAAAGAACGGTCAAACCATGGCTTTCCCAAAGTAGCCAAGCCTCTCCCCCTTGGTCCCATCAATGACCAATTTACCAGACAAGGACCAATTCCCCATAAACACCTTTTGATCTTGCCATTGATCGAATCTTAATCCTAATTTATCACAACATTTATACATGTTAAGGCTAATTGCTTGTTATAATCTTGACTTAATAATGAACGTGGTCCATCCAAGCAATCATTTTGATAATTTTAACCAAGACAAATTTCAAATGTCTCGACAAGTCTTCTTCTCTACATCTTAGGAAAGAGCTAAACACTTATGTTCTGTCAAGCAGGGGCTTACTCCTATTTCATGATACAATTGAGGGACTCTCTCCCGCCTAAATAAATGCCCCTGCATGTTTTCTCCAAAAGACATCTTAAGTCCCCGTCCCATCGAGTCGGCTGGATCACTCATAAAAAAAAGGGGGCACCAAAAGAGTATCCCGATAGGTTGAAAACCCATAAGGGAGGCCTAGGCAAAAGACAAGGTGTGCCATAAAAGACGCAAAAAAGTAGCCCGCTAGGTTGAAAACCCGCAAGGGCGGCCTAGGAAAAAGAAAGGGTGCGTCATGAAAAAGGGATGTGTTCCTAACCTCACTTCAAAGGTCATGTTGGGTCTACGCCAACGCCAAAGGTCAAAAGATGATATTGGGTCTACGCCAGCATCAAAGGTCGAAGGACGACATTGGGGCTACCTCCACACCAACGATCACAAGGGCATGGGGCTACCCCCACAAAGACATGGGGCTAACGCCACAAAGACATGGGGCTACTTCCATAAAGACTTGGGGCTACCCCGACATCGATGACAACGAGGACATGGGGCTACCCCAACATCGACGACAAAAGGGTTCTCTACTCCCGATCGCTCCTAAGAAATGGACAAAGCTCCAAAGGACTTTACGCATAACAAACCTCACGGTTAAGTTAAAATAAAAAATTTGACTAAAATGCTTTGTTAAAAGATTTGCCTTTAGGAATAAGCATTTCCGAAATTTTCCCTTTTGGCATCATTTATCAAAGACCATGTTTCAAGCAAAATGCTTTTGATCTCCTCTCAAAATGATTTTCCCAAAAGTTTTGGACTCTTTCGTCCACAATGTGTCTGAACGGTTACCCCTAGGCTCTTCTCCGGTGTCTAGAAAATGTGTCAACCGTCCCGTAGAGTAGAGTTGACCTAAGTCAAACCTTGACTCAGAATAGTCATTTTAGGTTGAGACCCTTGTACCCGGCAGTCCTTAATCGGACGTAAGACTAGTTTTTCCGTCAAACTCCCTAAAGATGGAGTTGACCCAAGTCAAACCTTGACTCAGAATAGTCATTATATGTTGAGACCCTTGTCCTTGGCCGTCCGGTGTGATGTAAGACCATTAGGTTATGAGTTGTCCTTTGGCCGTCCAGCGTGACGTAAGACCATTAGGTTTCGTTAGATTTTCCCTTTGGCCGTCCGGCGTGACGTAAGACCATTAGATTCCGTGAAATTCGTCCTCGGCCATCCGGCATGACGTAAGACCATTGGATTTTGTTGACCCGGCCGTACCTCGTAAGTCCAGGATGAAAGTTAAGATGTTTTCGCCTCGGCAGTCCTTGGTAGGGCGTAAGACCAGTATAGTCATGATTAGGTTAGAGAAAACATATCAATGTGTCCCGGCAGTCCTTCATAAGTCCAACCATTTAGTCAACCCTCTCCCATAGAGCCAAGTTGACCAATTTATGTAGTCGACCCTCCGACATGAGATAAGTTGACCAATTGACCAGCCTTGTAGTCGACCCTCCGCCTTGAGATAAGTTGACCGAACTGACCATGTGTCACGACAGTTAAAGATGAGGTAAGACCAGTCTTGTAGTCAACCCTCTCCCATAGAGCCAAGTTGACCAAACCTTTAGGATTGACCAAGTGAAAGTCAAATATGTTGTTCTCCCGGCAATCAAAGATGACGTAAGACCAGTCTTGTATTCAACCCTCTCCCATAGAGCCAAGTTGACCAAACCTTTAGGATTGACCAAGTGAAAGTCAAATCCGTTGTTCTCCCGGGCAGTCCATAGATGGACGTAAGACCAGCTTTGTTGAAAATAACCCGGCCGTACTTCGTAAGTCCAGATTTAACAGGTTAAGAATGTGATTTAGCTCGGCCGTACTTCGTAAGTCCAGGTTAACAGGTTAAAAATATGAAAAGAAAATTGCCCGTCCCTGACGTAAGCCCAGTTAAAAATTATTTGATTGACCAAAAGAGAGTCAAATCCCGACTTCGACCAAGTGAGTGTCAAGAGAATCGCTTCGGCTGACCAAAGGAGAGTCAAGCCCCGACTTTGACTCATTGAAGAGTCAAATTGAATGTCCGAGAAAATTGGCCATCCCTGACGTAAGCCCAGTTAAAAATTATTTGATTGACCAAAAGAGAGTCAAGCCCCGACTTTGACTCATTGAAGAGTCAAATTTAATATCCGAGAAAATTGGCCGTCCCTGACGTAAGCCCAGTTAAAAATTATTTGATTGACCAAATGAGAGTCAAGCCCCAACTTTGACTCATTGAAGAGTCAAATTGAATGTCCGAGAAAATTGGCCGTCCCTGACGTAAGCCCAGTTAAAAATTATTTGATTGACCAAAAGAGAGTCAAGCCCCGACTTTGACTCATTGAGAGTCAAATTGAATGTCTGAGAAAATTGGTCGTCCCTGACGTAAGCCCAGTTAAAAATTATTTGATTGACCAAAAGAGAGTCAAGCCCCGACTTTGACTCATTGAGAGTCAAATTGAATGTCCGAGAAAATTGGCCGTCCCTGACGTAAGCCTAGTTAAAAATTATTTGATTGACCAAAAGAGAGTCAAATCCCGACTTCGACCAAGTGAGTGTCGAGAAAATCCCTTCGGCTGACCAAAAGGGAGTCAAGCCCCGACTTTGACTCATTGAGAGTCAAATTGAATGTCCAAGAAAATCGGCCGTCCCTGACGTAAGCCCAGCAAAGATGAGTATTAGGTCCCCCGAGCGACCACTGTGAGATGAAGATTAGGTCCCCCGAGCGACCATTGTGAGATAAAAATTAGGTCCCCCGAGCGACCGTCTTAAAAAAGTATTAGGTCCCCCGAGCGACCATTGTGAGATGAAGATTAGGTCCCCCGAGCGACCATCTTGAGATAAGAGTTAGGTCCCTCGAGCGACCGTTGTGAGATAAAATTAGGTCCCCCGAGTGACCATTGTGAGATGAAAATTAGGTCCCCCAAGCGACCGTCTTGAAAAAAAAATATTAGGTCCCCCAAGCGACCAATGTGAGATGAAAATTAGGTCCCCCGAGCGACCGTCTTGAGATGAGAGTTAGGTCCCTCGAGCGACCGTTTTGAAATTAGAATTAGGTCCCCCGAGTGGACCCATGTGAGGCAAAATCTAGGTCACCCGGAAACTTAGAATGAGAAGGGCACTCCTTGACGTAAGCCTATGTTGACTTCGCCTCTGACCAAATGAGTGTCACGCCCGAACCTCTGCCTCTGACCAAATGAGTGTCACGCCCGAAACTTGCCTCTGACCAGATGAGTGTCATGCCCGAGTCCTTGCCTCTGACCGAATGAGTGTCACACCCGAAACTTGCCTCTGACCAGATGTGTGTCACGCCCGAGTCCTTGCCTCTAACCGAATGAGTGTCACGCCCGAGTCCTTGCCTCTGACCGAATGAGTGTCACGCCCAAGTCCTTACCTCTGACCGAATGAGTGTCACGCCCAAACCCCTGCCTCTGACCAAATGAGTGTCACGCCCGAGTCCTTGCCCCTGACCAAATAAGCGTCACGCCCGAACCTTCGCCTCTGACCAAATGAGTGTCACGCCCAAACCTTCGCCTCTGACCAAACGAGTGTCACGCCCAAACCTTGCCTATGACCGAATGAGTGTCATGCCCAAGTTCCCTACCCGACCACGATGGTCGTCTATAGGTTTAAGTAGCCTCAAAATCTCTCACCCCTCTTTCGAACTACGATAAGCTTGATTCCCTCGACTAGGGATACGTAGGAATCCTATACCTCTAGGTCCAGCCATAGAACAAATCGGCTATGCCGTCCTCCCATTAAAATGGGATCCTTATAGGTTTGAGTAGCCTTGAAATTTCCTCACCCAAATCATCTATGCCGTCCTCCCATCAGATTGGGATGCTTGTTTTATCGACAACCCCGCTTTCTTCAAAAGCGACGTTGCCTAGGGGCTCTGTAAGTACCCCAATCTGAAATCAACCTACTTTAGAGGAACTCTTGGTACCATTTAGGGATAAACCAATGGGCCAGGACCTCACTAGGATAAACCTGATATTCCAGGATTAACTGGAATTAAACTTGGAAAAATCCAGAACCTCGCCAAGTCGAGTCGTACGGATGGTTTGGGCACATGAGGTCCCTAGCCGTACGGCTACTTTGGGCACCCTCAGACTCTATAAATTGAACCCCATGCTGATCATTTCAGGGGGAGAGAAACAACATAAGAAAGATTTCTCTGTCGAAATCACTCCATTAGTGTGAGAGAAGAGTGAAACAAAGAGTGCAAGAGAGAAAGGAAGATTGGCTAAACCAAAATAGGTAAAGCCACCTTCTCCCCCTCCATTCTCTTCATCTATAACTCTATTTTATCTTTAATATTTGTTCAAGTTTATGTTAATCTTTACATTCCTTGTAAGACTTGTCCATTCAAGCACCTTTATATTACTTGCAAGACTTGTCCATTCAAGCAATTTTACATTTATGCAAGACTTGTCCATTCAAGCAAATATACATATATTACTCTATATTTATCTTGTCCAAGCCATGAGATGATCCAAGGTGCCCTCCATGCATTGTGTGGAAGAGGTTCAAACCTAGATGATCATGGCTTGTTGATTGTCATTTACATTCTTTTCTAGTTAAAATGATACTTTTGTTGGCAATAATGATCATTTGGATGATAAAGCTTCCATCTTTATCATCCAACATTGATCTAGCTCTAAAATCCCCTTTGGGGTTACAAAGATTCAATCTTTATGTATTAATTTGACTCTTTAAAGGTTAATAAGCCATAAAAATGCCATCTTGGTGATAAAGTTTCAATCTTTAATCACCAAATGGTCAATTTTGGCCCAAAGGGCATGTTCATCAACTTTTCTCAATTTTCTCCAAAGATTACTTATGATCACACCCAAATACTTTGTTTTTGGGGACTAAGTGATGATCATTTAGCATAGGAATGTTGTATTTAAACTTATAAAGTGTTTTAAACAAACTAGAATCAAAACAGTTATGTCCAGTTTCAACAGAATGTTCTGTTTCTGCTCTGAAACTGGACTGTTCTTGACTGAACTGTAAAATCCCAGAGACTACCTGTCCATCCGTACGGCTGTGTTGGGAACAGGGGCCAAAAAAACTTTTTTTTCCCTCTGATCCCTATTTTCTTAATAAACTGACCCTTTCAGTTAAGTTTTTCCAAACAAAACCAATAACAGAAGATTTTCCGTTAAATACACACACACTCATGCACATTTCCAAACTAACAAGGGAGACTCGGTTTTTCCGAGGCACTTTGGGTGAACCGCAATCATGTTCTTCCCAAAGTGTAACGTGACCTCCGAACTCACCTTCTCTAACCATTTTCATTTGTTTGGTTTAAAATTAACAAATGTGGCGACTCCGTTTCTTTTTTCGTTAGGAAAGTTACCCGTGTTTGGCATTTCTTCCTCATGCAAACTTTGCTTGTTTCGCCCCGAGGGATGGGATCCTTACAGTGGAGACTCCGCTGGGGAGATAAAGTGCTTTCAAACTTCTCTTTAAAAGTTTGAAGGCACTTTTGTGTGGGTCAAACTCCCATTTCCGTTAGTTGACTTTGTGCATATTTATGTGTGTTTGCTGTTTCTGTTTGAACTGTTCTGAGTACATATGTTTTGGAAATGCAATAAGCTGGAGTATGATGATCAGAAGTTGCAGAAACTGAGAAAAATCTCAACCCCATGGTTCTAGCCGTACGGCTAGAACCATGGTTCGGGAAAAATCTCGGACTCTATAGTCACTTTCTTACCCCACCACTCTCGAGGTGACATTGGAGTAGGCTCCCTTTCTTGTGTCAGAATTTCACAATCAGTGAAGATCTCGAGACCGGGCTTTCTGACGCCCTTGTTGTTAACCCATGGTTCAGGAAAGATTATGTACGGAACATCTTCCCCTTGGCGAACAAAATAACCGTTTAGTGTGTTGAGGTAAGGCCTCAAGTTAGGGATTTCATATTGTCGACCTTCTTTGTGAGCTCGGGTCTTTTGACTCTTGACTGCTTGCTCGTATTTCAAGTCATCTTCGGTAGGCTCGTATCCCAGACCAAACTTGTTCTTGACAAAAGGAACTTCTACGGGGTGCAATATCCCTTGTTGATGTTTCTCTAGGCCTAGACCGGGAAATTGATTCATGTTCCTCATCATGTGGAGGATTTTAGGATTGCCGAGAGTCCATTGTCTGTTTCCCCCTTCTTTATCGATGGTGTTAACGCCAGAGAGAGTGGCATCTTCTATCTCGTGTTGGACTTGGTGAACGGGTTGTCCCCCATTTCTATGGATGGTGACATTCTCGGCCATGACGGTGACTATCTCGTCCCCATTTCTGATCTTGACACATTGATGGAGAGTGAAAGGGACCGTATTGGAACTGTGGATCCATGGTCGGCCCAAAAGCAAGTTGAATGAAGCAGGGACATCAAGTACTTGGAATGGGACGGACATGATCATGCTTCCAAATTTGATATCAACTTCTAGCATTCCCATGACTATATGGGCAGTGCTATCGTACCCTCTAATGACTTGGGCGGAGGGTTGTAAATCGGAGCTTTTGAGCCCCAGTATGTCCATGACTTGGCTAGGCATTAAGTTGAGTGCAGAACCACCGTCTACTAGAACTCTCAGATGGGTCTCCCCCTTGCCCTTACTTTGAGGTAGATGGCTTAATTGTATTCGGACCCAAATGGTGGGAGGTCCATGTCGGCAAAAGTGATGACATTGCCGAAGTGAATGTGACCTATCATTGCTGTGAGGTCCTCAGGAGTCGTGTCGGGAGAGACTGATGTGTCATCCAAGTTCTTGATGACGAGGTCTCGGTGTTTCTTTGATGATGCAATAAGGTCCCATATAGATATGTTGGCTTGCGTCTTCTTGAGTTGTGTTAACAAAGGATCTTCGGGTACGTCGCGTGCTGGCGATCTTTGAGAAGAGGTGTTGGTTGCTGTGGTATTGGGAGGGATTGTGCTCGTTGTTACTCGGCCACTTCGAGTGAGCATGTTCACGGTCCCGTGTAGCTTCTTCTTCCTATTCTCTAAGACTTCCCTCAAAATCTCATCATAAGTCACAACATAACAAGAATTATCAAGTTTATTCATATCATCGGAGCCCTCATTCACAATTGGGATCGAATGAGTGGTTCCTTCAAACTCTCCTACTTCTATTACATTGACGCCACCCTCATTAGGGATTATGAATTCCTTCTTGTCTATGAGGTCTTGGATGGTGTTGCGGAAGGAGAAGTAATCCTCGGTGAGGTGGCCGGTGCATTGATGGTACTCACACCATTTGTGGTGGGCATGATTGGGACGGAGCAGTTGTGGTTTCTTGTACCCATGAAGAGGGGTGATTTGTCCCTTGGCCTTTAGAGCTTCATAGGCCTCGGTGATGGTCATGCCATTGAGAGGAGTGTAGACGTGGTCGTTTTGGAACCGTTTGCCTTGTGGTGGAGGGACCTTCTTGTAATTCCCCTTGTCGGTAGTAACGTAATTGACAGAAGCCTCTTTGTTTGAATTAGAGGCGGCCTTGTAACGATAGGTAGTGTGAGAGCCCGCGCCCGTACCCTCGTGGGGATCCGTGCGAAACGCGGCTGGAATCCACTCGGTTTCTCAAAATGGTTACCCTACTCTGGTTTTGAAAAAAGAAGAGTCGCCACCTCATTTTATTTAAGGAAAATAGAGATAAAACCTTTTGTTTTGAAAAGAAGTGGGTTCGGGGGCTATGTTACGAGAGGAGAAGGTGTTAGGCACTCCGCTCGCCCTTTCGGTCTCTAGCATGCTTCCGCCTACGCTTGATTTTAGTTTGCCTTTTGAAAAATGTGTTTTATGCCCAAACATTGGAAAAATGTGTGCTTTATGTACAAGGAGTCTTCCTAGTCTAGGTCGATTCATTTGATCACAACCGGGAACCGGTTTGGGTGGATTCCCGATTGGTTTTCGAAAAGGATTTGAATCAAATAGACAAGTAAGATAATTAAAGGGGAAAGGAGAAAATTGTACAAATAATACATATATACAAAAAAAGGGGATAAATCCCATGAAAAGAATATCCGAGTGCAAGATTGATCCTCCAGATTCACGGGGCTGCTGTGGGTCGCCATGGATTATACCTGTGAAACACCTATCCAAAAAAGAGATCTAAGATTGGGATTCACTTCCAAGATGTTAGATAACATGTATGAATTTTGGTTGGATTTATGGATAAATATTTCATGCGTAACTCATGCCAAAAACATTAACATAAAATCAGCCCAGCACAGCAAAGCATTGCATATCAGATTTTGATGGACAATTTACACTATCATAACCTATGAATCTGAGAAAACTCAAAACATGAAACTTGAAGAAACATATTGAATATGATTTACCAAAAAAGTTCGTGAATAAAACGAGTTTAAGTGCATCAAAAGACCTCTGACATTTTCATGTCAGATTCTGGAAATGTTAGTCTGAGAGCAGACACTTGATTTAGAAAATGGAAAGGGGCCTTTACTCAGGTCATAAAATTATTTCAAGAATACGAAAATCTTTATTAGTCTTTGAGAACAAATTTCATGTTTTGAGTTAGATCTAGAAACGAACGTAAGATAGAGTAAAAATCACATCAAAAGGCTTGATGCAAACAGAACATACTAGACAGTTTAGACATGGCATGAAGATAGGTATCAAAACATGGCATAAACTTGGAATAAACCCATGAAACTTGGGAACCTCGTTTATATATGTGTTATTAACATTATCATGCATCTATTTATGAACAAACAAGAGCAAAAATGAGAATAATCATGAAAGAAGAGCAAGGGGGCAGATTATGCACAAGCTGGGTAAGGGAGCCATATCTTGCATGGATTTAAGATTTGAGCCATGAAATCAACACCAAAATAAACTTAAAACATATATGTACATATTAGGACAGATATTTGAACATTTAGCATACATTAAACATGTTTATTTACAAAGTTAAAACATAGATTACATATATAGCAAGGGAGACCTAGTCATTAGTTGACTAGGTTCCCACAAATTCATATAAAACTTACATGTTTTAAATCTATGATTTACAAGAAGTAAACTTACCTAGATTAGGGGGGGTGGTGTGCTTCCTTTGCTTCCAAGGGAAGACTTCTTTTTGTTTGATTGAAGTTGTTGTTGTTGTTGTTGTTGTTGTTGTTGTGGTTGTTGTTGTTGTTGCTTGTTGTTGTTGTTGCTTGAGTGTTTGGAGTGAGTTGTTTGAGGTGTTTGAGTGATGTAGAAGTGGTGGATATGTGGTGGAGGAGTGGTGGTGTTGTGGTGGTTGAGTGGTGGTGGTAAGAACAAGGGTGCAAGTTGGAGAGAATGGTGTAGGGAATGTGTGTGTGTTGATTTGTATGTGTAATGAATGTGAGTCCCCTTTTCTTGGATCAACCAAGGGAGTATATGGAGGAGGGAGGTGATATTTTGTGACCAAAATTCCCCTAGGAGTAAGGGCAGTATGGGGGGTGAGTTGATGGCCCAAAATCATGCAAAAAGGTGGTGGAAAAACTTGCCAAAAGTGATGGTGTTGTCCTTGTGCAATATTGATAAGCCATCCCATCTTTTGTTGCCACTTGTCCATTTTTGGTTGCTTTTTTGGCCCATGTGACCCCCCAATTGCAGCCATGTGTGCCGAATTTTGTGCATGATTTGTCATTATTTCCGGCTCCGTCTTCCCGCTCCGCAACAGCTTGCAACTGCTCCGTCGTGCTCGTTCCGGTGTCCCGGTTGTCCGCGGGTTCAACACAAAAGTTGCTCTTCTCAATTTTCTGGTCAAGATGGCATATCTAGATTATGTTAAAGAGTAAGGAATAAAATAATATAATTTTAAATGCAAGGGATGTCCGGTAAAGGGTTCTAGGGGTGCGGGGCCCGTCGTAGGGTCCCGACGCTCAATTTTCGAAGTATACGCCTGTTTGCTCGGTTTTGAGCCCTGATCATGAATCCGGACATGGTTTTTCCATCCGATGCACCGATAAGGTGTACGGTAATCCTGAACTGTCAAATCTGGGGTTTTAGGTCAATTATTGCACTTAGACCAATTTAAGGGTTTGGTTTTAGGGTGCGAGATCGGGGTGTCTACAGGTAGGAGTTGCGTTCTTAATCTCCTTGAGCAAGTCATCCATGCGTACCCCCGCCTCATACATTTGGGAGAAGTCAGAGTAGCAAGCCCCACTTAGGTGGGTGCAGAGATCAATCTTGAGACACTTGAGAAAGATGTCCATTAGCTTTTTTGTGTTTGGCTTCTCAACAATTTCAGAGAGCTTGTCATTCCATCTCCTTGTGAAGTCAATGAACGACTCGTTGCCTCTTTGGGTGGTGTTCTCGAGCTCTTTCCTTGTGGGCCGGTGAGTGGTGTTTCCTTGATATTGATTTTTGAAGGCAAGCATAGCGGCATCCCAATCAAGACGGACAGTGAGCGGGAGAGTTGCATACAAATCTTTTGCCGCCCCCTCGAGGGTGAGGGGAAAGCATTGAGCCATAACTTTTTGGGAGACCTAGTTCGGAACCATAGCCCAAATGTAAGTCTCGATGTGAGCCCTTGGGCATGAGTTGCCCTTAAACTTGCTAATGTCGGGCATCTTGAATTTGTTGGGGAGAGCAGCCATCGTGCTCATGAGGATGGATGACTGATAAAGGCTTGTGTTGGAGCCTTTTCCCATGTTGAGGCCATCAAATTTCTGATCAATGTAGGCCATGATGGAATCGACCATTTTGGGGTCGTTGTTGTCGGTGCTTGGTCCCCCCACTTTTTTGGTACGGGCACTGACATATGGTGTAGATACCCCGGGGGACCACGGCTTGGCTAGAGCGCGTGAATTACCTAGGATGTCTACTTGATTTTAAGAGTCGCCACCCACGTTTTAGAGGAACGCGAGAAAACCTAAAAAAATAGCCTTTTTTTATGTACGAAAACCAGAGATTCGGGAAGAGAAGGGTTCGGGGGTTAGGTGACGGAGCAGGAAGTACTTAAACACCCACTCCGCCCCGCTTACGCGGGTCTTCCTACTTTTAGTGTTCTAATGTTTACATGTCCTTCAATTAATTAATAAAAAAGTGCTAACAAATTACAATAAGAAGAAAGGGGAATTAAAAGAGAAATAAAAAAAAAATTGTTTTATTTTATTAATTTATACTAAAAGATTACATGTTAAACTATTCTAACAATTATAATAAAATAAAAGTAAGGGAATTTAAAGTAGAGTTGGAATGTAGGGAGATAACCTTAACTAACTTCAATATGTGAAGTAGTCATATTGGTTATGTCCCATTAATGGGGATTGCATACATTTAAGAAGAAGAAAATAGAAGAAAAATGAAGTTGTACCTTAAGAAGAGGACTTCAAACGTAGACTTGAAAATGGTGTTTTGTTGTGGAGAAATTGTTGTAGAACAATTTTATGTAGAGTCTTGTTACGAAGAACTCTTGTTGGAAGAATTTGTGTAGAGAATTGTGTATAGTGTGTGTATAGAGAAAATTCAAGTCTAAAAATGAGGTCCAAGAGAGGTAAAAGAGATCCCAAAGAGATCAAAAAGAGATGAAGAAGAGGCCCCCTTCCAATGATGGATTGGAGGGGTTTTTATAGTTGAAAGGGGATGTTTTTTGTGCCAATTCGCGGTCACAAAGAAATATTTCCCGGGTGAAATCCATGCAAAATAAGAAAGAGAGGGATTCTTGGGAGAAAATCTGTAACTGACGCCCCAGAGGCGCGCGCTTCCGGGTGTACCATTGGAAGGCGCGCGCTTCTGACCTCAAAAGGCGGAGGCGCGCGGCTTTGAAAAGCAATTTTGACAGAATGGACTAGAAAGTTAATTCTGTTATGCAGTTCAGTCCAAAACTAACGGAATCAGTTAGGAACTTAACGGAAGTAACAGAAATTAACAAAAACAGGTAAAATAAAAATACTATGTATGCAATCGGGGTGAGAGGTCCAAGGCGGGGTGTCTACATATGGGCTTTCAAACAAACCCTCGGTCCACTCGGATTCCTCATTGTCGTTAACCCCTTTGTTCTTGGAGAGCTTGAGGAGCTTGGCTTTCAATTGGTCAACCTCGGCCTCGTGGGCCTCCCTTTGACTGTCGACATGAGATTGCCACAAGGCTTCTTTGGTTTGAGCCTTGTTGTGGAGAGTGGTGACTTGTTGTTGGAGAGTTTGGACCATGGCAGAAAGTTGCTCGAGAGTCATGGCGTTGTTGGTACTGGAGTCGCCGGCCATTGATGATGCAGAAGCTGTTGGAGTGATTGGTTCACGAACAAGCCCGTTGGATGAATTCCTGTAGATGCGGAGAGTACCAATCGGACCTATAATTGGAGAAGTAGCCCTTGTCAGTCTCGGTTCACACTTTCGGTCCATGAAGAGGTTGAGAACACACAGTTAGGCACACGACTCGAACCACATAAGAAAAAGAATCTTTTTTTTTATTTTATAAGTCGGAGGGAATGGGTCCCTTTTGGGGTTTCTAAGAAGATAATTGAAACCCCTGCAATGTTTGTTAGCACGAAATAATAGGAAGAATAGGAAGAACACATGGAAGGCGGGCGATTCTGGAATTAGACGTGGGACGCGCGCGCTTTGGACCATGAAGGTCCGAGGCGCGCGCTTCCCATATCAATTTCCAGAATGCCCAGAAAAGTGAATTATGAACAGGAGCACAAGTTTAACCCTCAATCAGTCCCCAGCAGAGTCGCCACTGTAAATACCCCGGGGAACCACAGCTTGGATAGAGCGGTGAATTACCTAGGATGTCTAATTGATTTTAAGAGTCGCCACCCATGTTTTAGAAGAACGCGAGAAAACCTAAGAAAATAGCCTTTTTTATTGATTACGAAACCAAAGATTCTTGAGATGAGGGGTTCGGGGGTTAGGTTACGAAATGGGAAGTACTTAAACACCCATTTCGCCCGAGCAAAGTCGGTCTTGTTTGTTCATAATTCACTTTAAAGATAAATGTGTTCTTCCTATTTGAATGATGATAAAAGAGGGGTTTTAAAGTTTAAAATGTAGGGAGATGACTCCTAGGCCAATTCAATGTAATGAAAGGACCATTGGTGTCATGTCCCAATTGGTTTTGGGGTGATTGCACATTTGATTGAAGAAGAAGAAGAAGAAGAAGAAGAAGAAGAAGAAGAAGAAGAAGAAAGTTTAAGACATTTACCTATAGTATCCTTCAAAGAGAACCTTTTGAAAATCCTTGAAGAAGAGGTTGAATACTTGAAGAGAACACTTCTTAAAGTCCAAAGTCTTTTAGTTGGAAAGGGTCTAAAGGAAAAGTCTAGAAAAGAAGTGAGGAAAAAGGTCCCTTCCAATGATGGATTGGAGGGGTTTTTATAGTTGAAAGAGGGGAGTTTTTGGAGCCAAACGGTCTCCAAGAAATCTTTCCTGGGAAAAATCATGTATAATGAGCAAGGGAGAGATTCTTGGGCAGAATCTGTAACTGACACACCCCAGAAGCGCGCGCATCCCACCTAGGCGGCGGAAGGCGCGTGCGTCTGGCCTCAAAAAGCGGAGGCGTGCGACTCTGAAAAGAAAATTTTAACAGAATGGACTAGAAAGTTAGAACTATTATTCAGTTTAGTCCCGGGACTTAACGGAGTCCGTCTGGAACTTAACCAAAGTAACAGAAACTAACAGAAAACACTTAAAAGAGGGAGAAACACAAAATCAAGTGTGCAATCGGGGTGAGCGGTCCAAGGCGGGGTGTCTACACAAACTCCCGTCCCCATTTGTTGACTTTGTGCATTTTTTTTTGTGTATTTTATGTTTCTGTTTTGATTTCTGGGAGTGAAACTGTTTTGGAAAAACAAGGAACTGGGGCTTGTTGATCAGAAGCTGAAAATTTACAAAAAATAATGGAACTCTAGCACTAGCCGTACGGCTGGTTTTGCCGGGCCCATAGAATGTTTCAAATTAACAATTTTGTGCAGAGCAGAAACATTCTGATGGTCCCCTTGCTTCTTCTTATCCAGGTTCCAATTTACAGCCTCTACTTGTGCACTTTTACCTCCCTTTTTCTTAGCCAAAGATGGATTTTTAAAGATTGGTAATGCACAAATCTTTTGGACATAAAATTGGGTTTTCGAACCCTCATTGTGCATTACCCCTTTTTATAAAAGCTTTGGTTTCTCAAATTCTTTTGTTGTGCACAACCTTTTTGTACAAATGATTTTCAAAAGGTTGTTGTTCTTGTTGTAAAATTTTGGTTTCAAAAACCTTTGGTTGTGCACAACCTTTTCCATGTACAAAATTTTGACTCTCACTTGTTCATATCTTTGCTTGATTACTTGTGCAAATTACTTGTTTAAATTGTTTGTCCATGTCTTGTATATACTCTTGTTCATGATATTAAAACGCATTGAAAATTTCTATTTTGACTCAAAAGGGAACATAGAAGGCTTCACACAACGCGCACTCGACCTTGTGCACGTTCCAAAAACCCTTTAAACCCGGGATGGATGCCACGATGCAGCTTGATTGGTGCTTTTGTGCCCTTCTCGCGCGCACGGGTCCATTCCACCTCCCCTTCCGAGCCGAGTCAACCACACTTGTCCGTGACACACAAATACCGTGACCTTGGTTGGTTTTTGGTCTAGCTCACGTCATCACGTCCTTAATACGTGTCCAAACGCTAATTATGGCCAAGTTAACGCTCGAGTCACGACGCCTTGTGAAAGCAAGTGTGACCAAGGTCATCTCCTTGACTTATGCGTTAATTCCAACCATAATTAACCAAAGTCATGTATTAAGGATATGATGACACTGCATCATTAAGCTCTAATGCTTGACCCAATCTAATCATATTTAAGCCCAAGGCTAAGGTCCGAGATCCCTTGTTAAAGGAGGTCATGCCGGAATTTCGTTAAAGTGTTAAGTTAATCTTAACATTAGCCGGGGCTTAATTATGATAAGAATGGCTCGTGCATTGGAACTTTGTGACACACTAGATCCTAGGTTTGGCTCTTTCGATCGGTGGAAGCTGCGTGCCCTATAGGACCCTCGCCCGGGATCGTCCATCCTTGGGAGTGTGCAATACAGGTAAAAAACGAGGGGTCTATTGACGTAGTGATGGCCTCCACTGATCCAGGATTTAGAATAGTTGCGAAAAAGAAGAGGAACCTTTTCCAACCATCTAGGAATAAGAAAGCGTTTTGAGAAAACTCAGCGAAAGCATGTCTTTAAGTTGTGATCTAACGTTTGCTCATGTGAAAGATCCCTCAATAAAAATGTTTTTCCTAAAAAAAAGGGGAAAGGAAATGAAATTGACAAATTCCCCAAAATCCATGGCTCGGGTCTTTTCCCCCGAAATCTTACCCTTCGAGTCAAACCGGTTCTCCCCCCGAGTCAAATGTCCTTGTGTCAAAGCTCTTTTTCTTACTCAAAAGCATGGGTTTTTTTTCCCGAGAATCTCATCAAAATGCCCTTATGGTTTGTGGATATTTTGCTCAATAGGGGAATATGGAAGCCCGATTGTAAATCGTGGAGAGAACTTTGGACGTCATGCAGCGGGCAATGAAAAGATTGGAATACGACCAGGGTCGCCTAGTTGGGATTGTGAGCAAGATGAACGAGAGACAGGATCTAGATCTTGAAAGGGAAGCCGAGAGGATATGGGTCCAAATGGTTCACCCGTGCCTCCGCGAGTTTTTGAAAGACAGGGAGAATGACTGGCACCGAGAAAGGAAAAGTGTGAGAGATGAAATGGATTCGCAAAGTCGTATACACCAAGAAAACATGAGAAACGTCCAAGCATGTATGAAAACGGTGGTGGATGCGATTGTGGATATTAGAACCCATCTCAGAAATCACCTCGAGGGCCATTTCGCCAGACCTGTATCTAACAACCCATCCCCTGTCACTCTCGTCAACCCCCGAGTGACCATAGGCCACCCAAAAGGCCCACTTCTCCAGTCGCAGCCCCCAAATGGATGTATGCCACCAAGAAATAGTCGGTTTAGACCCATCCTCCCTAAGACAACTCACCATCAAATAGCAGCCCCATATCACCTCTTCTATGAATTAGGTATCCCGAGGGTTCAATTACTCGATCAGTTGCTCAAGGGAGGAAATATCCAGTTACTTGATCCGAGTAGGCTCCTGGCCAAACACGCCCACCAACGGTTTGATGAGACCCAGTTCTGTCGGTACCACCAAGGGGTAGGGAACACCACCGGGGCTTGCGATGCCTTGAAAGACAAAATTCAGGAGCTCATCGATGAGGGAGTCATCACAAAGAAAGGAAATCAATGGGTGTAAACCCTAGCGGAAGCACGGAAGCCAAGGATAAGATTGCAAGAAAGAGAGGAGGAAAGAAGAAACTAGGAGCGGTCTAGTTAGGTAGGTTCTAAGGTCTTCCCAAAAGTCCATTTTGGACATGTTTTTTTTTTGCTTTCCCTAAGCCTTACAAGGCAAGGTTGTGTAAAGGACATCAAAATGGTATGTAATTGGAGCCGATTAACAGGTATAGTCATTTGGGTCTGTAAAAAAGGGGTTTGAATCCCCGTGCAATGAAAGAGTCGTTTTCCTTCTATTCTCTCTAGACTTGAGACATTGTTTGCATGTTACATTGATTCTTGGAATTGCCTTGGTTAATATTATCAAATGATTGCTATGCTCCCAAAATGATGAATTGACTTCTAAATATGCTAGTCAATAACGACTTATTAAGGACGAATGGACTCGACACAAATAAAAATGCTCAACGCAAGCAATTAATCTTGATATGAATGAATGCTGTGATTAATTGGTATAAAGAGACCATTAATGGCAAGCTTTCCCCGATACACATTCCCCGATACACAATTCGATACACTTTTCCATGCAAACCCTCGACGCAGGTTAAAAGGCGTCCCAATACAGTGAAAAATAAAGGATGTTGTTGCTCAACCATCGGGATTCAATCATCATCGCACGTGCGTGACCAAGCAAAGCATTTCCCAGCTCCCCATGATGAAAAGAGGGAAAGGAAATGGATGTAAAAAAATGAATGTGGAGAGAAAATCTATCTCAAAAGACAACCAAGAAGAGCCCCACCTCAAAAGAGGCCCATTTATCTCAAAAGGAGTTCACCGCGAAGCAAAGCGATCCACATCGAAAGGGGCAACAACATCCTTCAAAGGGACACAAAAGGAGATCCATGGCCAAACTACGGCGACCTGAGCTCCTCAAAACTGAGGGGAACCTAGGCAACCTTCGGGTCCGGTCACAACATGAAACAAAATCACCAAACCTTGGTCTTCTCAAAGTGACCAAGTCTCCCCCCACGGTCTCATCAATGGCCGATTTTCCAGAAATGCCTAGCCCGGTCTCATCAATGACCAACTCCCCTAAACACATTATCCTTCCGATCTTGCCATTGATCGAATCTTAATCTCAATTGATCGCATCATTTATACATGTTAAGGCTAATTTCTTGTCATAATCTTGACTTAATAATAAACGTGGTCCATTCAAGCAATCACTTTGATAATATTGATTAAAGCAAATTCTGAATGTCTCGACAAGTCTTCTTTTCTACATCTTAGGAAAGAGCCAAAGACCGAATTTCTGTCCGGTGGCTTCCTTCCTCACAAAAGGGACTCACTCCCGTAAATGCCTACGCCAATCTCGTTTGGAGCAAGAATAATTTTCTCCCGTCCGTGTCTTGAGTCAACTAGGCCACCCCTAGGAATAGAAGGAACAAGAGATATTTGAAAGAGGGTTGGAAAGGATGAGAGCCCGGAGAGAATGACTCCCGCAAAGGACAAGATGCACTTCGAAAAGAGAAAGGTTCATTCCCAAGGAAGGTTGATACCAGGGAGCCAATTCCCAGTCAGAGGATTAAACCTGGGCTATCAAGCCATAACTGCACTTTGAAAAGATTAATGGGAAAGTCATGCTTTGGTAAGCCTAGTCAAGGCCAGAACCCAGAGTTAGTCCCCCAATTTTATAAAAATTCCCCAGAGGTCCTCAGAAAACTTTGGTCAAAAAGATTCAACTCCCTGCGTCAACCGTACGGATGGTTTGTTCCCAGTAAAAATTCATATCAGCAGTCCATACCAGCAAACTGCCCACAAGTGAAACTCACTTTCACTCATTCAAAAACCTGTCAAAACATATCCCAGTTGTACATAATTGAGTCTAAACACGTTTTGGAGACTCCCTCGATAAGTCACAACATCAAAAAAAAAAACCCTCATGAGGCCCGAGCTATGCATAAAATGAATTTGCAAATACAAGAGATTTAAACATTAGCAGAATGACAGGTTTTCATACACATTGTTTTGCAAAAATAAAACAAAACAAAAGGAAATCGTCCAAATAGGTACAATTACTCGGAGTCGGGGTCCGAGTCAGGTGGTGGCAAATCAGAAATGCCCGGCCCCCGAAAGGAATAAGCGCTGGGGTCGAAATGGAAAAGAGACTCTGCCAATCTCATGTCCTCACCAGTAGGCGGCTGAAAAGAACGCCAAGCAAATTGGGAAGAAGTGCCCGTACGGTCGTCAGAAGAGGGCTCGGGTCGCTCTAAGGTTAAGTGGGCAAAAGGATCCGGGGCCGTTTTATGAGTATCCGTGCCTCCTAGTAAACCTCGAAAAGATGTTATGTCAGCAGCGCTCATGGACTGACTACGAACATAAGAAGGAGGCAGGGGAAGTGGGGTAAATGGCCAAGACTACTGGAAGGATTCCTCTTTGGATAATCGGTACCTCTTGCGAGGTCTCTCCTCACCGGTCATAGAACTCCTGCCGGGCACAAAGCTATATTCTGCCCGAGATCCCTTAGAAGGACGACCAGTAAACTTCTTAAACCATTTCTTGGCCCGCCCTAAGAAGTCGGGCCACCTCAGCAGTGCTCACCCCGCAACCTGCACATGTAAACACAAATGGCTCAGTAAAAGAGACGGAAATGAAAGGTGTGTCTGCAAAGCAAAGAAGAATAATACCGTCTCAACCGGAATCCCCTCAGCTGGGACCCTCTCCCCTGGAGTAGACAAGTCCACCTTGTGAACCCTGCCATCCACGCAGACGAAAGAATAGTCTGCCCATGCCGGAGGAGCTACCCCAGAAGCTACCACCTGCGGTGATCTGAGCCGAGTAGCCACAAAACGGCCCTATGCCTCGTCAGTGATCAAACCAGCGGCATCTGCCCCCATAAGATAGGGGTCCTCCCCTCGGTCAACCACGAACATGGTCTCGAGAGGATCCACGGGCGCCCTCTGCATGAGCTCCAACCCTTGCTGCCAAAGAACCCTCTCACCCAAATAAAAAGGCCTCGCCCCGGAACCCCACTAGCAGCCTCCTTTGTCTAGTCACCCACAGGGTCTCGCTCAAATCAAAGTCTATCTCCAGTCTCCCATACCTCGACCAAGGAAAGAGATTAAGCTCACCCGGCATAGCTCCCCTCAGCACCGCCTTTACATCGGCATAACGGACTGTGACCCGTCCTTTGGACCCCCTCTTCTCTCGAGCTTCCCTAGCCCAGCAAGTCATGGCCGGAAAAGTGAGGTCTCGGTCAAGAGTAGGCCTCCACGGATAGCTACCAAAAACCTCATAGTACCAAGCCTGAAAAAGGAAAAGGCAGGAAAACCGTCAGCATCAGAGACGAGGTAAAAGCCGAATGCAAAAAGTAAAGCAAAGGCATAAAAGAATGAAAGAGGGAAAAAGAATACCTCGAGGACAAATTGAAAGCAAGCCAAAGACTTGCTCGCCTTCCGACTATACTTATTTAGCTCCATGAATAGCTCGGCAAGGCCTTCCTCTCCCCAACCAATGCCTCTAATGGCCTCGGGTGTAATCAGTGATCCAAGAAGAGGGAACATACATGTGGTATCGGCATTGGCAAAACCAGTGTTGCTGAGAAGAAGCCACACAAAAGAACACCCCAGCTGCTCGGTAGTCACCCGGCCTGCCCAATACTCCAGAAAGTTAGCCCGAATGGCCCTCTCAACATTCTGTACTAGAATGCCCAAACCCTTGGTAGGGCCCGAGAAGCCGATGAGCGCTTCAACTTCTCCAATCGAGATCCTGTCCCTTCATACAACCGAATGCCCGTCGAAAGAAAGCCCGGTAATCGCCGAGAAGTCAGCAGGAGTCACAATCACCTCCTCCCAACTCAAATGAAAGGTATGGGTCGAATCCCACCAGTACTCACCAAGGGCATTGAGAATCCCCATACTTTTGTTGGTATTTGCCAATTTCCCCACGGCCTCAATAAAAGGCACCAAGCTGGTACGCTCCACCCACTGCCTAGGACCAGGCACGCCATCAATGGACTCGGGCATGGCCTCCCACAAGGAAAAGCAGACGTCCGGAGAACCTCAGGATTTTGGATCACCGCCTTGCAGGTAAACAGAACAAAGGTATGAATAACACAGTTTAAAATACCAATGCACATGCTAAACGCGTTTTCTATCCCCTTTCAAATTGTATAGACATTTGAGGGTCATTGTTTAAAAATGTGTTTTCGTCCCCTTTCAAATTGCATAGACATTTGAGGGTCATTGTTTAAAAGTTTGTTTCCATCCCCTTCCAAATTGCATAGACATTTGAGGGTTGTTTATTTGAAAAAGTGTGTTTCCATCCCCTTCCAAATTGCATAGACATTTGAGGGTTGTTTATTTGAAAAAAATGTGTTTTCATCCCCTTCCAAATTGCATAGACGTTTGAGGGTCGTGAAACTTTAGGGTCTAAGTCCCTCACAAAGAATAAACAACATTTCTTAGCATGTACGTAAGTGGCAACATCCCGAAACATGCTTAATAGCCAGTCAGAGCCTAGGGTAAAAGCATTTCATGCACAAAAGTGCGGACAACACACTTTAAATTTCAAAGTATGGATAGACACGCTCAATTGAGAAAATGAACACATGCCCATGATCCTTGAAACTTCAATTTCATGAAAATGAGATCAATTTCGCAAAAATGCACCAAAAGCCCAAGAATCCCAATTTGCATGAACATAAGCCCTAGGTCTAGTCAATGCACCCATTTGACATAGAAAGGCTTAGAAATGCTTACCCCTTCGCCTTGACATAGATGTACGGTGGGAGACTTGTAGAAACCCGCTCCCGCATCCCGAAGATCAACGGTGTGACCGCGGAAATTCCAAGCCATGTTGAGCCTCCTCTCCGCCCCTCTAGGGTAGCCCGAGCACGCCCGTCCCTCCATAAGCAATCCTTGAGCGATCTAGAAGAAAAATTCAAAAGTTGATGGAGTTTTCCCTCTCAATTTAGTCCTTATTCTCTCTGTTTTTTGGGCGTACTTTACATACTTGAAGAAGCTTTGAAAACTGAGACACATGTTGTTGCTATTTGCTGCCCAAGCCAATTGACTAGATAGGGATTATTTGTGCAACCTCGTGCCCTTTTATGATGGGCTCGTTCTCAGATGGGTCTTGGTTACCACGGGCCTTCTTTTCATGAACCCAAAAAATGCACACTGCTGGAGAATGATGTCGATAACCCAAAACAACCTTTGATGGTACCATATCTTGTCGAGCCTTTTGCAATCTCAAAGTTGACTCGGTGGGGAATTGATTTATTGAGGAGATCCAATGTAGAGCTTGTGCAGTTGTCTTCCTTAGAGGCCGGAGATCTCCATTTCTCTTTCCCTTCTCTCTCTCACTCTCTCATTTTTTTTTATGACGCACCCTGTTTTTTGCCTAGACCACCCTTTCGGGTTTTCAATCTAGCGGGCATCTCTTTTGCGTCTTTTTTTTATGACTCGATTAATGAGGAAGTGTGCATTGACTCTGGCTGAGGAGATAAGACATGTGATTTTGTGGTGAAGACCTCTTGTCACTAAAGATGAGTGACATTGACTCGACTAGGGAAGTGTCCCTAGTATTGACTTCATGTATGTATATTTTTTGAATGACTCACGAAGGCAAGTAAGTCATTAAGTGAGAAGAGAAAGAAAGCCCCAGTTTGATTGCAAGAAACTGGGAGTATCGCAGAAAGAAGAGAAACCCCTAGACTCGACAAGGAACGGAAAGTGATTCCAAATCTAGGAAAGTTGTTAAATCTTGAGGTGATTAATTCATTGGCAAATGAATCGTACAAAGATGTCTTGACAAGTTCGAGGGGAAGGCCGATCACCATAACGCGCTAAGGCTAAACATATCTTCTTTCTTGCATGAGATCGGACCCGAAAGTTACCTACGTTCCTCCAGTGTAGAGGCTCAGGTCACCGTAGTTCTTGTAGATTTCCTTCGTCGTGATGGTTGATAGTCCTTCGTTATGGTGGAATGTTGTTGCGATAATTTGTGGTTCTTGTATTGAGGGGATTTGTTTTTTTGAGAGCTTCGTTCGGTGATTCATTTTTAGACACGGTCGTTGGTGGCACTTTTTGTGACTTTTGAGGGTTGAGCCACTTGAGCGTGCTTTACCGTGGACCTTTGCCTTGCTGTCGGTGAGCTCTTTCAAACGAGCCTTAAGTTCGGACACTTCTTCCTTGTGAATTTTCCTCTCGAGATCAAGACGGTCTTGCCACAAAATCATCCTTGCGGCGGGCATCCTCGACAAGTCTATCCATTTGTTCCCCCATGGCTCTTATTATGTTGAAGACCCTTTCGTTGGACACGGAGATGTTCCACCTTGTTGTTGTTGCTGTTGGAAGCCATTGGACCTATTGAGAGAACACGGTCGATCTTAGGCCCCTGTAGACACCCCGCCTTGGACCGCTCACCCCGATTGCACATTTGATTTTGTGTCTCTCCCCATTTTAAGTGTTTATCGTTAGTTTCTGTCACTTCCGTTAAGTTCCTGACTGACTTCGTTAAGTCCAGGGACTAAACTGAATGACAGGGCTGACTTTCTAGTCCATTCTTTCAAAATTGCCTTCTCTGAGTCGCGCGCCTCCGACAGGAGGATCCAGGCGCGCGCGTCTCCCGCCCCCAAAGCAGGAAGCGCGCGCCTCTGGGCGTCAGTTACAGATTTCTGGCCAGGATTCCCTCCCTTGCTCAATTTACAAGATTTACCCGGGAAGGATTTCTTGGTGACTGAGTTTTGGCACCAAAAACACCCCTCTTTCACCTATAAAAACCTTTCTTTACCTCCATTTTCAAGGATCGAAAAATCATCGGAAAAACCCAACGAAAACTAGACAAAAAATCACTCTAAAGGTTCTCCAAGGATTTCTTCAAGCAACATTTGAAGGTCTTCGAATTGTAGGTAAAAGTCCATCTTTTCCTTCTTTTCTACTTCATCTCCTCTCTCTCTTTTACTTTAATCAAATGTGCAATCACCCAAATCATTTTGGGACATGACTCTAATGATCACCTCATCTCATTGAGGTTGGTTAAGGAGTTATCTCCTACATTCCAAATCCTATTTTAAACCCCTTTTTTATGACTTAAAGAAGAAGAAGAAGAACATTTTCATTCATGTAGATTTTGATCAAGCAAGACCAACTTAGTTGGGCGAGATGGGTGTTTCGGTACTTCCCATCTCGTAATCTAACCCCGGACCTCAAAACAAAGAATCTCTGTTTTCGTAATCAAACTTAGGCTACAATCAATAGGTTTTTCTTATGTTCCTCAAAACATAGGTGGCGACTCTAAACAATCTAAAACAAGTTAGACATCCTAGGATAATTCACCGCTCTAGCCAAGTTGTGGTTTCCCCGGGGTATCTACAGTGGCGACTCCGCTGGGGATATTTGAGGGTTAAACTTGCGTTCTGATCGAAATCTACATCTTTTCTGGGCATTCTGTTTCCTGATGGGGAGGCGCGCGCGTCTGGCCTTTTAAGCCTAAGGCCGCGCATCCCGCATCAAGAACCAGAATCGCCCACTTCTTCATGTTCTTCATCTTCTTCTTCTGTTATTCTGCACTAATCACTTCTGCAGGGTTACAATATGAACATAGGACCAGGGCAATCCCCTGAGTCCAAAGTCTGACATTCTGACAGGTGTTCCCAGAAGCGCGCGCCTCCAATAAGCATTGCGCTATGCGCGCGCGTCCTACATCAGCACTCAGAGGCGCACGCTTCTGGGTTGGTTTCTAGAACAGAAACAGGTTTCAGTGACTGAGCAGAACAGTGGGGTGTGGGCACAGTTGCCTGCATCAGAACAGAATTGAACCCTCGGACTGTTTTAATTTTGTGTTTTATTTACCGGTCACACGGGTGATTCGGAAGTTGTAATTTTATGTGCTTATGTGTTTTGTGTGTTTTTCTTTCTTTTCAAAAAAAAAAATATAAATTTTTTTTTGTCACTTGTTAGACCTCACACTACATGCACATATTCCTATGAACTGCTCACTATCGAGTCGCACAAGTCCAACCCCAAACCCGTCGAGGCCCGTCCTAGAAAGTTTCAAGCTCCACCAGACCTTGGCTCTTTCGAAGCGGTAAACCTCAGCCCGTGGCGTAGTTCAAGACTACATGCCGGGGGTGACCTTTGAGCCTCATATTCAAGCCGAGCACAAACCACACAATTCTAGTTAGGGTCTAACACTCCGTGACTCAAGTCGGTTTCCATGTACTGAGATTTCCCTAAACTAATGTCTTCAAATCATACATGCCAACTTGTTGAAAGGGACGCAATAAAAATCCGTCCCCAAAAGTGGTTATTTTGGACGAAAATAAAAATCCGTCCCCGCATGTATGCTTTACTACATTAATTTAGTTTAATCCCGATACATGTAGGATTCACAAGCGCGATGGAATCCGATGAGTATATGGGACCGCGAGATGGTCTATATACTAGTGTGACGATTCCATTATTTTCTTAGAAACCCCAAAAGGGATTCATTCCCTCCGACTTATAAAAAAAAAAAAAAAAAAAAAGAGTCTTTTCTTATGTGGTTCGAGTCGTGTGCCCAACTGTGTGTTCTAAGCCTCTTCATGGACCGCAAGTGTTACTCAAGACTGACAAGGGCCTCTTCTGCAATATAGGTTCAATTGGTACTTACAAAGTCTACCGGGATTCAGCAAATCGGTTAGTCCGTGAAGAGATCACTCCAACAGCTCCAACATCAACCATGACCGGCAGCAGCAACACCATGTCTCTCGAACAGCTCTCAACTATGGTCCAACTCCTCCAAGAGCAAGTCTCCACCCTTAACAAGGAGGCACAAAGCAAAGACGACATTTGGCAATCCCACCTCGACAGCCAAAGGGAGGCCCACGAGGCCGAAATGGAGCTAATGAAAGAAAAGCTCACCAACCTTGCCAAGGGAAAGAACAAGAACAATGATGATGAATCCGAATGGACCGAGGGTTTGTTCAAGAGTCCTTATGTCAACACCCGCACCAAGAAAATGGGGGAACCAAGTTCCGAGAACAATGAGCCCAAAATGGTGGATTCTATCATGGCCTACATCGACCAAAAATTCAATGGGCTCAACATGGGGAAAGGCTCCGACACAAGCCTTTATCAATCATCCATCCTCATGAGTACTATGGCCGCTCTTCCCGATAAGTTCAAGATGCCCGACATAAGCAAATTCAAGGGCAACTCTTGTCCTATGGCTCACATTGAGACTTATATTTGGGCAATGGTTCCAAAGAAGGTCTCCACCAAGGTGATGGCTCAATGCTTTCCTCTCACTCTCGAGGGGGCGGCAAAAGATTGGTATGCTACTCTCCCGCTCACTGTCCGTCTTGATTGGGACTCCGCCATGCTTGCCTTCAAGAACCAATACCAAGGCAACACCACTCACCGGCCCACAAGGAAAGAGCTAGAGAACACTACTCAACGAGACAATGAGTCCTTCATCGACTTCACAAGGAGATGGAATGACAAACTCTCTGAAATTGTTGAGAGGCCGAACACAAAAGAGCAAATGGACATATTTCTCAAGTGTCTCAAGATTGATCTCCGCACTCACCTAAGTGGGGCTTGCTACTCCGACTTCTCCCAAATGTATGAGGCGGGGGTACGCATGGATGACTTGCTCAAGGAGATTAAGAAGACCACTCCTACTTACCGCTACAAGGCCGCTTCCAACTCCACAAAAGAGGCCTCGGTCAACGCCGTCACTATTGACAAGGGGAATTACAAAAGGTTCCTCCACCTCAAGGGAAGAAGTCCCGAAGTGACCGTGTCTACACGCCTCTCCAAGGCATGACTCAAACCGAAGTGTTCGAGGTCCTCAAGGCAAAGGGTCAAGTCACACCCGTGCAAGGGTACCAACCCAAGACGATCCAACTCCAATCATGCTCACCACAAATATTGTGGCTACCACCAATATAGTGGCCACACCACCGAGGATTGCTTCGTTCTCCGCAATGTCATTCAAGATCTCATAGATAAGAAAGAATTTGTAGTGACTAATGACGAGCATGTCAATGTAATAGAGATAGGAGAACTCGAGGGGACCACCCATTCAATCCCAATTGTGAATGGGGGCCCCAATGTTATGAATAAACTTGACAATTCTTGTTATGTAGTGACTTACGATGAGTAATGAGGGAAGTACTAGAGAATAGGAAAAAGAAGCAAGATGGGAACGTCAACATGCTAACTCGATCCGGTCGAGTCATAGCAAGCAACCCTTCCACTTCCGCACCGAGCTCCTCTTCTCAAAGGCCGCAAGCTCACAACACTCCCGAAGATCCTCTACTTGTCCAACTCAAGAAAACTCAAGCCAACATCTCTATTTGGGACCTCATTGCATCCTCAAAGAAACACCGAGATCTTGTCATCCGCAATCTCGATGATACATCAGTTTCTCCCGATACTACTCCCGAGGACCTCACGGCAATGATTGGTCACATTCATTTTAGCAACGTCATCACCTTTGCCGATATGGACCTTCCACCGTTTGGTTCCGACCACAACGAAGCTATTTACCTCAAGGTACGAGCAAGGGGGAGGCCCGTCTCAAGAGTCTTAGTGGACGGTGGTTCCGCACTCAATCTCATGCCTGGTAGAATCATGGGCATACTGGGGCTTAAGGATTCTGATTTGAAGCCTTCTACTCAAGTAATCCGAGGTTATGACAGCACCGCCCGTACAGTCATGGGTATGATCGAAATAGACATTGAGTTTGGGAGTGGTCATGTCCGTTCCATTCCAAGTGCTTGATATCCCGGCCTCGTTCAACTTACTTTTGGGTCGACCATGGATTCACAGTGCTAATGCCGTACCGTCAACTCTCCACCAATGTGTCAAGATCCGAAATGGTGATGAAATAGTGACCGTAATGGCTGAAAACACATATCACAGAAAGGTGGCCCGTCCACCAAGTTCAGCATGGTCTACCAGACTCCACTCTCTCGGCGTCTCAATCAACGCCATTGACAAAGAAGGGGGAAACGGATCATGGACCCCCAGCAATCACAAAGTCCTCCGCATGATGAGGAATATGGACTACTTCCCTGGTTTAGGCTTAGGGAAATATCAACAAGGAATCCTACATCCCGTGCAAGTCCCATTTGTCAAGAACACCTTCGGTTTGGGGTATGAGCCTTCCAAAGAAGACTTGAAACAAGAGCAAGCGATCAAGAACGAAAAGGCCGAGCTCGTAAAGAAGGCCGTCGTTATGAAGACCCTAATCTAAGGCCTTACCGCAAGACGTTGAATGGTTATTTTGTCCGCCAAGGGGAAGACGTTCCATACATGATCTTTCCCGAGCCGTGGGTTAACAATAAAGGTGTCAAAAAGCCCGGCCTCGAAATCTTCTCCGATTGTGAGATCCAGATATCCGAAAGGGAACCAACTCCCATGTCGCCCCGTGAATGGTGGGGAGGAAGATGACTATAGAATCCGAGACAGAAATCACCGTGGGGGAAGAACTGACAGATTTAGCCTCCATGTTCGAAGAGCTTGCCATGATGAATGAATGCCAAGTTAACGCCATCCATGACACCGTCATCATGAACGAGACTATCAGTGAGATCCCGCCAAGCTCCGAGCCGATCAACAATTGGTATTCAACAAAAGGGCCCGTGGTATCCGAGGAATTCTTAGTCCAAGAAATGGGTTGCATACCCCGCACAGCAACAAAGGAAGAGCAGCTCACACTTACTTTCGAGTCCGAGAGTGTCTCTAATACCCTCACCCAAGAGGATTTGGAGGCCATAGCCGAGCGTGTGTTTCCTTTCTTTGCTAATGAAAAATTTGATATTTTGAGTACCCTGAGATTGCAAACATCATAAATGATGAATTAACTAATAATGAACTTAACGAACAAGTTAATAACGATTCAAATTATGATGAAATAGACCACGAAAACACAACATACTTAAATGAACTTG
Source organism: Campanula takesimana (assembly GCA_026119855.1). NCBI lineage: Eukaryota > Viridiplantae > Streptophyta > Magnoliopsida > Asterales > Campanulaceae > Campanula > Campanula takesimana. The sequence goes on from JAOWBW010000583.1 coordinate 814,821, forward strand.
CTCAACAAGTCCGTAGTCGTGGCGAGAATGGTCCAAAGGCTGACGAAGAATTGCATGTTGTTAATCTGGGTACCGAAGAAGAGCCAAAAGAAACCAAGATTGGAAGCTTCTTCAAGGGAGACGACAGAGACAGATTGACTGCATTACTACGGAGAGTTCGTGGATGTGTTCGCATGGTCATACAAAGACATGCCGGGTTTAGACAGAAAGGTAGCGGAGCACAGGATTCCGATCAGAGAAGATGCCAGGCCAGTAAAACAGAAGCTCAGAAAGATCAAGCCAGAATGGTCTCTGCAGGTCAAAGAAGAGATTGAGAAGCTCCTCAGTGTGGGTTTCATCAAGGTTATCGAGTATCCGACATGGTTAGCCAACATTGTGACAGTCAGGAAGGCGAACGGCAAGGTTCGAGTTTGTGTAGACTTCCGGGATTTAAACAAAGCTTCCCCAAAGGATGATTTTCCACTCCCTAATATCGACATGCTAGTCGACTCCACTGCTGCCTACGAGGTTCGCTCATTCGTGGATGGGTTCGCTGGGTACAATCAGATTCTCATGGCCGAGGAAGATCAACATAAGACAGCCTTCACAACACCGTGGGGTACCTTTTGCTACACAGTCATGCCATTTGGGTTAAGAAATGCTGGGGCTTCCTACCAAAGAGCCGTGACAGACTTGTTCCACGATATGATTCACAAAGAAATCGAGGTCTATGTGGACGACATGATCATTCACTCCAAAGGAACCGATGGTCAACACCTAATCGATCTCCGCAAGTTCTTCGAAAGGCTTCGTCAACACAAGATGAGGCTCAACCCTGCAAAGTGCACATTCGGGGTTATCCGAGGCAAAGTTCTTGGTTATATGGTCACTGAAAGGGGAATCGAAGTAGACCCCTCCAAAATCAAGGCAATCATTGACATGCCTCCTCCAAAGACGCAGAAAGAGATTAAAGGTTTCATGGGCAGACTACAATACATCAGTCGGTTTGTGCACCAACTCACTTCCATGTGCGAGCCAATCTTCAAGCTACTCAAGAAGAATGTGGCTCTAGAATGGACCGACGCGTGCCAAGAAGCCTTCGATCAAGTAAAGCATTACTTGACGTGCCCTCCTGTTCTAGTTCCGCCGCAAAGCAAGGAGAACCTCTGTTGCTTTATCTCACTGTCAATGATGAAGCCCTAGGGGCTATGTTAGCACAAGAGCAACGAGAGTCCACAAAGGAGAACGCCATTTATTTTGTCAGTCGCCGATTCCAAGGAGGCGAAAAGAACTACTCTGTCTTAGAGAAGTCATGTGCAGCATTGGTTTGGGTCACTCAAAAGCTCAAACACTATATGGAAGCTTTTCCGATCAAGCTAGTAGCAAAGGTGGACCCGCTCCGCTACATCTTCGAGAAGCCTTTCATGTCAACAAGAATAGCCAAATGGTACTTCATGCTCGCCGGCTATGATATCACTTACGTCACACTAAAATCCGTCAGGGGGAAAGTGTTCAGTGACCAGCTTGCCGAATTCCCGTGTGACGAAGTGAAGGGGGAAGATGTACAGTTCCCCGACGAGCATTTAATTTGTACTGCAACCGAGGAAGACAAGTGGCAACTTTTTTTCGATGGCGCCGCCAATAAACACGGTTTTGGTATAGGGGTATTGCTTGTCGATCCAAAAGACATCTACACTCCCATTGCCATACGCCTGGAATTCGAAGCTACCAACAACATTGCCGAGTACGAAGCATGCATAGCAGGGCTCGAAGCAGCTCTCGAAAGAAACGTCACGGAACTAGAAGTGTTCGGCGACTCTTTGCTCCTTATCAATCAGCAATCGGGTAAATGGCGAACCCAAGACCCGACTCTCCAACAGTATGGTCAGCACCTTGAAGAACTGGTTGAACAATTCCAAGAGATCACTTTCAACTACCTGCCAAGGGATAAGAATCGCTTCGCCGATGCACTGGCCACTATAGCTTCATTAGTTGAAATGCCCAAAGGGAAAATGGTGAAGCCTTTCAAAATTGCTCGAAGGAACAGTCCGGCATATTGCATGAGTATCGAGATCAACGAGGTTCAAACAAACTCTCCGTGGTATTCGGATATCATGAACTTCCTCAAAGACGGCACTTATCCCGAGAACATCAATAAGAAGTCTCAAGCAGCTCTGCAAAGGTTAGCCTCTCGGTACGTACTGATTGGGGACCGAGTCTATAAAAGGCACCACGACGGGATCAATCTCTTATGCGCCAATGAGACCGAAGCTCAAGAGATAATGTGTGAAGTGCACGAAGGAGAATGTGGACCCCACATGAATGGGTTTATGCTAGTCAAGAAGATACTTCGCATTGGTTACTATTGGAGCACTATGGAACGAGACTGTATCGAGAAAGTCAAAAGGTGTGCCAAGTGCCAATTCCACGCTAATCTGCAACATGCTCCACCCTCACAACTTTACAACATGGTCACACCTTGGCCTTTCTCTTGTTGGGGGATAGACATCATCGGTAAAGTTCATCCTGCCGGGAGCAATGGGCAGTCATTCGTCCTAGTGGCAGTCGACTACTTCACAAAGTGGGTCGAAGCACAAGCCTATCGAACCCTCAACGCCAAGAAAGTGGCCGAATTTGTAAAGATTAATATCATGTGCCGATACGGCGTGCCTCATGAAATCATTTCCGACAACGGCTCTCACTTTGAGAAGGAAATGGATGCACTTTTGGTAGAATACAAGATCACCAAGCACAAGTCATCTCCTTACCGGCCCCAGCAAATGGCGCAGTCGAAGCAGCAAATAAGACCATCGAGACCATCGTCAAGAAAATGGCCTCAACAGGAAGGGATTGGCCCGAGAAGCTACCATTAGCATTGTGGGGCTACCGCACATCATACGATCCGCAACAGGAGAAACTCCTTATGCATTGGTCTATGGTTCTGAAGCCGTACTCCCTATCGAACTTGAAGTCCCATCTCTACGGGTCCTCCTCGAGAATCAAGTCAACGAGGTCAACTGGATGCAAAGTCGATACGAACAGCTAGCCTTACTCGACGAGAAAAGGTTAAGAGCACTCGAACGCACGAGGGCATATCAGCAAAGGATGGCAAGAGCTTTCAACAAAAAGTGAAGCCTCGAAACATCAATGTGGGAGATTTGGTCTTAAGACAACATCCTCCTAATGCCATGAATCCCCTGGGGAAATGGGGACCCCGATGGATCGGTCCGTACGTGGTCAAAAAGATACTAAGCGGTGGTGCAGTCCGGCTCGTGGATTTAGATGGTGACCAGCTGCCAAAGGAGGTCAACCTCGACAAGCTCAAGAGGTTCTAACGCTTAATAAACAAAGACCATTAAAAAAAAAAAAAAAAAAAAAATCGCTCGCTAGGTTGAAAACCCGCAAGGGCGGCCTAGGCAAAAATTAGAGCACGTGCAAAAAAGAAGCCCGCTAGATTGAAAACCCGAAAGGGCGGTCTAGGCAAAAAACAGGGTGCACAAAAAAAAAAAAAAAAAAAAATGGTCTTTGTTTGTTTGAACTACGAAGACCTGAGCCTCCCAACTGGAGGAACGTAGGCAACCTTCGGGTGCGGTCTAAAACATATCAAAAATACCAATTCACTTCAAATAACAAAATGCAATTTTTATTCATTCAATGAATTATTCAAACCATTACAACGGATTTATTGAGCAACAAAAGACATCAAAATATTAATCCTAAAACAAGTGGTCTAATT
>JAOWBW010000584.1:0-122709 GCA_026119855.1 Campanula takesimana
ATAATGAGTGATGCATTGTTCTCATTAAAACTTGGGGTGTAAGAGTTACAAGTTACAAGTTTACAAGTTTTGAATAGAACAAAAACAAAAGATGCTAAAACAGTAAGCACAAAATCACTATCACAAAGAGATTGTTCTATTACAAAAGATTCTAAAAATTTACAAAAAATAATAGAAGCTAAGGGTTGGGAGGCGCATCATCTTCCTTCAATCCTTCAACGATCTCTGAAACAGAAACGCTGAATTTGCTTTGCGAGCTGATGACTACGGTTCGCTAACCCTTGAGTGTCCGTGACACTGGAGTGAGTACAGTAATACCGTCTCTAATATAACTCAAGTGATTCACATTGATGTTTTGGTATTCATCAATGGAACGCTGAGTGATCTGCTGCTGCTGTGAATGTTTTCTTCCAAGATTTGAATGTGAGCTTCAATGGCATTTTGAGCCGTGATAATATCTGAAGAAATATGTTCACGCGTCTGTCAGAGCTTGAGTGAGCAGCAGTGAAATGAGTGACGACCAACTCTTTCAGGACATCCAACTTAGATACACACATTCATATTTGATTGAGACGCAGCAGATTGAGGTATGAACGTAGGCGCAGAAGCGGTGGTTTTGCGCCTGGTCAGTATGAGCTTGAAACCTGAGTCTGCGCGGAGGAGGAGAAGGAGCAGAAAGTTTGGCCTTGAGAGAGTTCATCTCCCCCTTAATGGCAGCAATCTCTTCAGATTGATCAGTGAGTAAGGAAGTAAGAAGCTCAAATTGAGACTTTATATGCGCCTGTCCTTGCTCTAAATTGGCTTGCCCTGCTGTAAAGAATGAAGAATGGAAAAGTACCTCGCTCAAATCAGAGCAGACGGAGGAGGCCAGGGTAGAGAGTGGCGCATCATCTTGAAGGGGCGCAGAATCTTGAAGGGGCGCAGAAGGAGATGGAGGCGCAGGAGGAGGTGAATGAGTAGGAGACTCAAATTCATCTTCAGTTTCAATTTCATCTCACAGTTTATAACAACAACAAGTGTTTCAACATCAAAAGTTTCTGTTGAGATCGGATCTGGTCCAGTGGAGGCGCAACTGGAGAAGGAGTGCGCTGAGGATGGTCTCTCTCCTCTCCCCCTGAACGGGTTCCTCCTATGTCTGAAATGTCCTCATCAGCCGAAGAAATCAGAGAGGAGTTGAACCCTTGACATATTGGAAGGTTGAAATTTGAATGAGGGGCGCACGAGGAGTGGGGGCGCGTTGAGAAGGAGCGCGCTGGAAGGCGCCGGAAACAGAAGGCCCTTTCTCAATATCTGCGCTTGATCCGGCGCCTTTCATGCGCTCTAACTTTTCTGACTCAGCAGCTTGTTTGGCTAGAAAGTCTTCATCTCTTTTTCGTTGAGCCTCAGCCTGCTGGCTTCTTGCGCTAGCCTCAGATCTCGCTCATCATCAGTTTCAAATCTAGTGCGTTTGACAGGCGCAGGAGTAGGGTCATCAAATACCCGTTTGCCTTGTGCTTTCTATCTGCGCCTGGCACTGGATCTGCGCTTTGTCTAGCGCTTGCTTTTACTGCGCTCTTTAATAATGGTGCGCTTTTAAGGACTTGGCGCATCATCGGACTCTGTGTCTTCATCTACTAAGCCTTCAACAGTCTTGATTTGGATTCCTTTTGCGCGCTTTGTGGGCTTCTTCCTGCGCTTCTTGAGGTCCAAACTAGCTTTACCAACATTGGAACATCGTTGATCTTGTACTCCGGATTCTCATTCAAAAACTTAAACTAACTCAGGGTAAGTTAGAAAAGTTTTTGTGAGAATAAGGCAGTGTGAGCGGAATCGGGTCTTTCCATCACTTTTGTTCTTCACAAATTTATCAATTTGCTCACGCAGAGTCTTTGAACAGAATATGAGGCCAGTGAAGCTTCTCCTTGGCCATGATAGCAGCTGTGTATTCCCATTGTTCAAAAACCGTGAATCGGTTTACGTTCCCAGTTTTGAACACTATGAAGTTCCCACCAGTGAGCGATGTGAGTCAAGAGTTCTCCACCATCTCGAATTCTCGTGTTTTTTGATATGTGTTTTGAAGCGTGGGAATATTTAGAAGTGAGGCAGCCATCTTGTTCTGATCATCAATTGAGTTAAGTCATCGGGTGCCGCAATAATACGATCTTCACCGGTAGATGGAAAACCGAGCAAGTGTCGAATCACAGATGATGAAATATGGACGTCAACATTTTGAAACGCGCGCCTCAATCCGGTAGTGAGTGCGCCCATTTACGTCAATTTCCACTAGAACAGCAGTGGAGAAGAACTACATCCCCACGAGGAGCGCAGAGAAGAAATCTTGGTCCATGGTGAATAAAGGGAGCAGACCCAGCGAGCGCGCCAGAGTCTCTATTATTTCTCTTTCCCATCACTTCACCAGATAACTCCAATAGATCAAGAGTTTCTTCAGTTTGAAATTTGCAAGGTCCTGAAAAAAATGATTGATGTTGAAGTGATATAGGCCATAGAAACATAAAATGATCAAAGTAACATAGGCGCGTATGAAATATTATGCGCATAATTGAAACAGGCGCACAAAATTATAGAGAATCAAGGCGCATGATTGAATTAGGCGCATAAAAATAATTGAAGGCGCATAGAGTTTACAAGGCCCATAATATGGTTCTATGTGATACTAGGAAAAATTAAAACAACGCAATTTGACTATAAGTACGAAGTTAGGCGCATAAGGTTTTTTAGGCGCAGAATGATTTAAGCGCTATATACAAGTAGAGGCGCAATAAATCATTCAGGTCGCATAAAAAATAGGCGCATAAAGAATGTACATAGGCGCATGACGTGAAATTTTTACTTAGAAAGAAAAACAAACACAAGCATTCAAATGAAAGAATGAAAATCAAAAAGTTCAAATTTTCGAAAACAAGTTAGAAAATTTTAGAGACCAAAACATGCATAAATGACGAAGAACACGAAGAACGACCCTTGAATGCTCGAAAGAACACCAAGAACACGAAATCATGAAACTTCCACCCAAACTAAACAAATATATATCAAAATGACGTGACTGACAGGAATCTAAAAGGCAAACAAAAATAAGAACAAATCAATAATGAAAGCACAATGATCAAAAGAATGCCCGAAAATTTTGAAAAATTTTGAAAAAAAAAAAAAATATTAAGGAGATTAAAGGTTGAGAATTCATACCATATCGTCTTGTGTAGATGTTGATGCTTTCTTAGGACCCATAAACTTATATATATGAATGTAAATGAAGAAGAAAAATGAAGATGAAGAGAAGGAGGCGAGTCTGGGAGAGAGGGAGTGAGACGGGGAGAGAGAGAGAAATAGAGTAGGTTGAGAAGAGAGGAAGGTGATGATGTGTTTTTATAGGTTTAGGTTTAAAAATTTGCACTGATAAAGCAAAAACACAGTCAAAATTTTTTAAAAATGAGAAGTTGAAAGGATTGCATTTTGAGAGATTTGAAATGGCGGCTCATCATGATAGGTGCATTAATGCTGTGACACAAAGTGTCAATGATTTGACATTTAGGTTTTTTGAAAAACTCTGCTCCACTTTCCCTTTAAGTGTATGAGCAATTTTGACTAATTTTTGCACAAACACCAAAAACATCTATTTTGGTGTAAGTTTGGGGTGCAAGAAATATATCCCAGAAAATAAAATTTTTCGAAAAGCGTAAAACGAGGGAAAAATTTTAATTGCACAAGTACCCTTGAACAATTAAAGGAATGTCAAAACATAGATTCCTATAATAAATGAACAGAATGAACATACCTGGTACTTGTGTATTTATTACGTTCAATCATTGAAATTGAATTTTGAGAAATGATTGAGCCGCAATAGTTAATGCGCGCATGAATAGGCGCATTACTTCAGCAAGGCGCATACTCATCTAGCGCATTATTCATCAGGCGCATTACACATCAAGGCGCGCAAAGATGGTTTAGCGCGCGCATGAATTGATAGGCGCGCAGATATTGTGCGCGCAGAAAACGAGAGATGGGCGCGCAGTTAGTAAGGCGCATAGATGGCGCATATTTCCTTGAAACTTTTGAAAAATTGATTTAATCATTTTGTACCTAATATACTCATAACTCAACACAACATAAAATCATTAGTATTGACAAAACTATATTGAATTTAGTTGAGTTCAAGCATACCCATTTCACCTCTCAAAAACATGAACCGTTTCGCGTCAAGTGCTTTAGTTAGAATGTCGGCGATTTGATAGTCGTTCCCACGTGTTCCAAATGAATATTGCCTTTTTCCACGTGGTCTTTGAGGAAGTGATATTTGATGTCGATGTGCTTGGTCTTTGAGTGCATGACAGGATTTTTTCAGAAACCGCAATTGTTGATGTATTGTCGCAGTAGATGGGACAATTTTCTTCGATGATATCATAGTCCACCAATTGCTGCTTCATCCAGAGTATTTGACAACAACAACTTCCCGCAGCGATATATTCGGCTTCGGTTGTTGAGACAGATACTGAAGCTTGTTTCTTACTCGCCCATGACACAAGTCTATATCCGAGGAAATGACAAGTGCCACTTGTGCTTTTCCTATCAATTGTGCACGCTGCATAATCCGCATCTGAGTAACCTACAAGTTTAAAGTTCGATCTTTGGTGTACCAAAAGTCCAAGGTTAACAGTGCCGAGAGATATCTTATAATACGTTTCACAGCAATTAAGTGTGCTTCTCTAGGGTCGGATTGATAACGAGCACAAACACAAACACTAAACATAATATCGGGCCTGCTAGCAGTAGATAAATAGTGAGCCAATCATACCTCGATAGAGCGTTTGATCAACACGTTTACCTTTTAGATCTTTGTCGAGTTTGTTGCCGGTGGCCATTGGAGTATCGTATGATTTAGCGTTCTCAAGTCCAAACTTCTTGATTAAGTCCTTTGTGTATTTGGATTGGTTGATAAAAATGCCTTCACTCATTTGCTTGATTTGAAGCCCGAGGAAGAATGTGAGTTTCTCCCATAATGCTCATTTCAAACTTGCTCTTCATTAGTTTCTCAAAACGCTTGCACAACAATTCATTAGTAGAACCAAATATAATATCATCAACATAAATTTGAACAAGTAATTTATGACCATTATGTTTGGCAATGAAAAGAGTTGTATCGATTTTACCTGCGAGTGAAGCCTTTCGATGAGAAACTTGGATAGTGTATCATACCATGCTCTTGGTGCTTGTTTGAGTCCATACAAAGCTTTCTGGAGTTTGTACACATGATTTGGAAATTGTGAATCTTCAAACCAGGTGGTGAGCAACATAGACTTGTTCTTGGAGTTCACCATTTAGAAACGCGCTCTTCACATCCATTTGATATAACTTGAATTCTTGTGAGCGGCGTAAGCTAGAAATAATCTGATAGCTTCAAGTCTTGCTACGGGCGCAAAAGTTTCATCGTAATCAATTCCTTCTTCTTGCCTATAGCCTTGTGCAACCAATCTTGCTTGTTTCTCGTGATGGTTCCATTCTCATCCATCTTGTTCCTGAACACCCATTTCGTACCAATCACTCCTTGATCATTGGTCTTGGAACAAGAGTCCAAACCTTACATCGTTCAAATTGATTGAGTTCTTCTTGCATTGCAATAACCCATTAGGATCTTGGAGTGCTTCATCAGCTTCTTTCGGTTCAATTTGATAGATAAAAGCAGTGTAAGCATCAAAGTTTGTAGCTCTCCTTGTACGAACCCCAACTTGTAAAACCGATGATATTAGCAATTGGGTGACCTATAACTTCACGAATTTCAGGAGGTAAGTTAGGTTGAGTCGTAGAAATGAAGATCTTCAATTGGTACCTCTTCACCAGATTCAAAGTCATTGAAAATTTGGGGGTGAACTGGCTCAGAATTGAAATTTGGGTTTACACCAGATGCAGCAGTAGAAATAGGCGCGTAAGAGGAATCATGAGGCGCATCATTTGAGTGAGGCGCAATAGAGGATTCACCAGGCGCATAATACATTGAATTAGGCGCATTTGATGTAGAGATTTCTTGTGTCGATAGATTCCTTGCCTTGAGTGGGCGCAACGTAAATAGGAGCACCTGTTATCATTAACTCAATAGAATCATCCGCAACATTTGGAGCCAAATGTGGCTCAAGGAGAGAATGTTCATCAAGTAACATGTAACAGATTCAACTATCACTAATGTAGTTCTATTGAAAACACGAAAAGCTTTAGAGTGTTTGGCATACCCAACAAAAATACCTTCGTCGGCTTTGGCATCGAATTTACTCTATGTTCGTTTCCGTTGTAGAGGATATAGCATTTGCAACCAAAGATCTTGAAGAATGCAATGTTGGGAGTTCTACCACGCCAAAGTTCATACGGCGTCTTGTTGTGAAGTTTGTTGATGAGGAAACGATTTTGAGTTAAAACATGCAGTGTTTGATAGCTTCTTCCCAAAAGTACTTAGGCAATTTAGCTTCAGCTATCATCGTCTTTCCCGCTTCAATCAACGTTCTATTCTTCCGTTCAACGACGCCATTTTGTTGAGGAACTCCGGCGTTGAAAAGTTGTGATCTATCCCATGATCTTCACAATATCGAGCAACACGTTATTTTTGAATTCTGTTCCATTGTCGGATCGAACACTAACGATGGTCATCTTCTTTTTGGTTTGGAGCAGTCGAAATAGGTAGTGAGAATATCATAACAATCATCTTTTGTAATCATCATCTCTACCCATGTATATCTGAATAATCATCCACCACAACTAGAGTATACTTGTATTCCTACGAATGCTTGCGGTGGAAACTGGTCCAAATAGATTCAATGTGAAGCAGTTGCAAACATCTTGTAGTTGAAGGATTTGACTTTCTTGAAAATACTGCTGCTTCGGTTGTTTGCCAAGTGACATGCGGCGCACTTTTTGTCATGATGATCAGAACTTTGGGAAGTCCTTTGACAAGATTATTCCTGCTGAGTTTAGATAGATACTTGAAGTTCAAGTGACTTAAGCGCTTGTGCCACAGCCAACTATTTTCGTTCACACTTTTTGCTACAAAACAAAGATTAGTACTAGAGTTCATACTATGAAAATCAATATATAAATATTTGTCTACGATATCCCGTGAGTAAGATAGCTCCAGTTTTGCCATTCTTGATAAGACATTGCGTTGAAGTAAAATGGCATTCTAATCCTTTGTCGCAGAATTGAGATATGGATAATAAGTTTGTGCTTGAGCCCTTCCACGAGTGAGACTCTTTCAATGCACACTTTGTCTTTCTTGAGCTTTCCATATGCTACAACTTGACCTTTGTTATTATCGCCAAATGTTACGGAGGGACCTCTTTCTTCATGGACATCTTCTAATAAGGATTCATCTCCAGTCATGTGTCTTGAACACCCACTATCGAGAATCCATTCATAATTTCTAGCTTTTGAAGATCCAGCCATGAAACAAAGAACCTGAAAATAGACATTTAAGCAGGTCCCCTTTATTCCTTTTGGGTCCTAGGGTTAGCAACTTTTGACAACCCACTCTTGCTTGACCTTAGGATTTTTACGTCCTTTGGCATTGGGAGTGAATCGCAAAAGGCATTCCACGGCCTTGTGTCCTGAACAATCACAAATGGAACAATGATGAAAGCCACCAATCACGTGAGTTTTCACAAACTCTTTACTTTTCTTGGGGATGGCATTCTTCTTTGGGTCAGATGAACTAGACTTAACAAAATCTTTCTTTTGAAATTTTGGAGCGCTTTTTCTCGAAGGGCGCATAGGGCTAGGAGGCGCACGGCGATGAGGCGCGTGGCTCTTAGGCGCATAATGAGCACTCGGAGAAGGAGCGCGCCTATTTTCAAGAATGATTTTGCTAGGAGATGGTTCATCTGTAGCTATATCTTTCCCATTAGCTTTCCCAATTGCTTCGTTGGGTAGACATAATGGAATGTTTGTCTCTTGACTTTTTCATGTCCTTTACCCATTGAATTAGAATGTTTTTCCTTGGGAATTTCAAGAGTTTGTTGGTTGGTAAATTCACTATCTCTTTCAGCACAGACATCACATTTAAAGTTGTCACTAGTTGATGAGAATCCCAAGCCACTTTTATCACCACTGACTTTTTGGGACTCAAATATATTCTCCATAGTGACACGAGAATTGGACCACTCATTTGTAATCTTTTTAAGATCAGTGATTTGAGCAACCAATTCATCGTTTTGAACTTTAAGAAGTGAGTTCTGTTCTGTTAGAAAAGTGTTTTTAACGGTAAGAGGAGTCATGCTCTTTATCTGCTCCTTAAGGAGGGTGAGTTCAGATTTAAGTAGAGATTTCTCGGTCTTAAGCTGGGAAATTTCATCACATGATAGTGCTAAAGCTTCCTTCATACTATCAAATCTAGTAATTACCTTTTCAGCCTTCTTGAACAATTTTTCTTGTTCAGCAGTCACTTCATCATTGATTTTGGAGATTGGAGCAGTTGGTTCAACCTGTGGTCTAATGTATGCTCCTTTTCTCAATTTGTTCCTTGCTCCAAGATCACATCGTGAGAATAACAATCCACCATCGTTTTGAGCCGGAGTGAGAAATCCTTGTTCAACGAGCTCGCTGATGGTTGGTCCTTTCTTCTTTTTCGCTTCTTGAAAACCTGCAGATTTCTTGATAGGTTTATTCAAGGCATTCATATCGGGAACATCCTTGGAGAAGTCATCATCAGAATCATAAGCATCAACTTCATCATCATTTGCCATCAAACAAACAAGTCCATCATCGGAATCTTCATCGCTCTCATCGGAGTCTGTTTCAATCCAAGTATTGTGCTCATTTGCTGGTGCTTCTTCTTCAGCAACCATTCCCTTGTGTCGAGTGAACTTGGGAGTGAATTTAGGAGTATGGCTGCTCTTCTTCTGCATATATTCAAATTTGGGGATCGGGCAGCTTGATGCAAAATGTCCGGGTTTCCTGCAATTAAAACAAACGAGATCTTCTTTTCTTTTTGAATCACTGCTCCTTGAAAACTTTTGAGGAGCTTTGCTGGTAGATCCTTGAAATTTGTTGGTTGAGCCGGGTCTTGAGAATTTTCTGAACTTTTGAAATTTCTTCACAAATAAAGCGAAGTCTTCATCATCCATGTCTAATAGCTCAGAAGTAGAAATTTTGGGATCGGAGCTTTTCTCATCTTGTACAGGCGCAGGTGTAGGCGCAGGAGTAGGCGCGGCTTCTCTGTGCGCCATCATAGCCATAGATTTTGACTTTCCTTCAGTTTCACTGATTCGTTGGAGTTTGAGTTCGTAAACTTTGAGATTTGCATATAGGTTCCTTAAAGTCCAAACATCTAAAGTTCCAGCGTCTTCAAGAGCGCTAGATTTATGAAGGTATCTTGATCCAAAAGCTTGTAGAAAATTTACATTCAAATCTTTGTTGGTAAACTTCATGCCAAGTGAAATACATAGATTGATAATTTCACAGTAGCGTTCATAAGTTTGCCTTAAGTTTTCACCGGGGAGTTGAGAGAAATTGTTGAATCTCTTTTGAACTTCGTATTTCTTGTTCTCCTTGCAAACGGTGTCTCCTTCAATATGCTCTTCAATAGCATCCCATACCTCATTTGCAGTAGCACAATGCATGACTTGTTGTTTCATCGCCGTGCTTAGAGTGCTTAGAAGAATGTTTCTTGCTTTGCCATCATTTGCGACTCTTCTAATTTCTTCCTCGGTCCATTCTTCCCTTGGTTTTAGGACAGTAGGTTGAGCAGCGTTGGTGCGTGGATTTGGATTCGCCTTCATCGGAATATAAGGTCCATAAACGACGGTGTCATGGAGCCTTTCATCGATTGAGTTGAGATGAGTCAATATGCTGAATTTCCATACGTCAAAATGATCTTCATCAAAGACCGGAACGTGAGTGTAGTTTGCAGTTGCCATAGGTTTTGAGTTTGCCATTTAGAATCGGCACCCAAGCTGTTAAGCTTGAAAAACGAAAAATGTTTTATAAAGGTGTTTGCTCTGATACCACTTGTTGGTCCCAAAGGGCAACAAGGGTATGAAAAATAGCTAGAGGGGGGGGGGTGAATAGCTGTTTTAAAATTCTTTTCGTACCCTTGAAAAACTCAATTGCGAATGCGCACTTTATCAAGTAAGCGTTATGAAATGCGCCTAAGTGAGTGAGTGAAATGCACAGCGGAATTTAGTAATGAAAGTAGGCGCAAAGTGATAAAGGGAGCGCAACACACACACTAAGTATTTTGGCTCAAAGTGAGTGAAATAAGGAACTAAGGCAAATGATAAAACAAACACAACACAATTCAGTTCAATCAATCTACAATGAGTAAACAAGCAAATAGTGAGTGAAAATAATAACTTGAAAGAAATGACAAGATAATAACACAAGCTATTTGGAGAGGTTCGATCAATGAAAGATCTACGTCCTCTACCAAGATGGTTAGTCTTGGATTTCTAATCGAGATCTTATATAATGAGTGAGTGTTACAAATTACAATGTTTGAGCTTATACACTAACTCAAGATCTATTACTATGAAAGAACAAATCCAAAACAATAACCGGTGTATCTCTAAAAGATGAATCTAAATGATTAATCTTAAAGAGGTGCGTGTGTGTTCTTAGAATCAAGGCTCTTTAGATCTTTGAGATGGAGAGCACAAGAAACTAAAGTGTTAAGGCTTTGAAGATCTGGGCTAAGGATGAAGGTATGAAGATGTTCTTGAGAAATCTGGAAAAACGAAGGCAATCTTCAAATCTTCAACAAATGCTTTGAGAGAGAAATTCTTGAAATTCTTAGCAAAACTCAGCAACTTCAAAATGTTGAAGTTATGGGGTATTTATAGTGAACTTCAAAAAACTAGCCGTTTGGAAATCCTTGTGGATAAGATGAGCTGTCGTTCGTTGATTGGAGCATGCATATTTTATGGCCATTTTGACACTCAACATAAATGTGACCGTTATGGACACGTGTCAACAGATTAGGCGCATATGCATCTTTTATCCACCGTTGGATCATTGGCGTAATTTTGAATTCTTTTCAAGTCTTCGAGTCTTCAATAAATCACTGAGTGTTTGAATAAACACTTTGAGGCGCGTTTGAGCCAAGAGGCGCATTTAGCCAATAGGCGCACAGTAAGCGTGCGCTTAAAACAAGGGGCGCAGAGGCGCGTAAGCTTATGAAGAAATCCTTATGCGCGCGCTCTAAATGGCGCAAGGCGCGAGTGAAGAGGCGCATGGGCGTGGCGCAGGAGGCGCATAAGCGCGGCTCAAACTCACTGAGTGATTTTCTTGAAACTTGATCTTCTTGCCCTATTTCTAAGCCTATTCTATAACAATGGACAACCTAAAAAATGAAGTATAAATACTTCTTACATGTGGGTCTAAAGTCCATGAAATAAAACTTAGGTGATGGATCAATCAAATCTAATAAATCCTAATACATTAAAACTGAGATATATGTGGGCATACCCAACAGTGGTTATTTTTTTAGTAGAATTATCAATTTTTTCTTCAACTCTATCTAATTGTTGTCCTACGGTATACAGGTATAAGTTTGTCCAATTATTTTGTAAGTGTAAATCTGTTTGTTTTTTATCATCGGTATTTAATTGATTAGATTTATCAATGGGGTATGCACCATATTGGATATTGTCTCTACAAATGTAAGTGGCTTCTAAAGGTGGTTTTTCATTTTCGTATACTTCGTGAGTCGGTAGAAGATCTGGTCCTACCTTGTACCATCGTCTTAGTTTTTTCTGTAATGTAGTTATTTTGTATAAGTAATCATGTTTTAAGAAATCAAAAAATGGTATGTGATCTTCTTGCAATTCACAAAATTCATAATACTTTTCTTTTATTAATTTTTGTTCATTGGTATCATACATTTGAAAAAATAGTTTTCTATTTTCTTCATTGTGTTTATTTGTAAAATCTTTCCTTAAAATACTTTTATTTAGAATAAAATTGTTTTTTATCATATTTAAGATAAACTCACTATCTTCGTAAGATTGAACATTGATTCCTTCGTATGGATGTACATTAATTCCTTCTCTGTTTGCTCCAGTATTGTTTGTTTGTTGTGGAATTTCAATATTAGTTTCATTTTCAAAAACAGTTTCATTTTGTGAAGAACTATCTTCATATTTATTAGTTTGTGGAAATTCATATCTTCCTGATGTAGATCTCCTAGATGGTTGGACATAAAATTTTTTGTTTCGACTTAATGACTGAGTTCTTTTGAATTTTAGATCTACCGATCCATCTTCATATTGTGTAATTTGTTCTATATCAGTCGTTTGATTTTGTTCTTTTCTTGGGACAGTTTTAGCGGGATATGACCATTTATCGGGTAAAGTTATTTCATTCCATTTAATTGTTTTTGGTATATTTATATTAGCTTTTGTTTTATCAATTTCCCAAAAAATGGTTTCTCCTATTTTGTTTCTGTTGAAAGCATTAGGACATAGTCCTGTATTCATAACTTTAAAATATAATCTATAAAATATTTCATATACGTGAGATCCCTTTTTCATATGATAATTATGTGTTAAAATATCTAAAGTTAGGATGTCCATTATGTGAGGATCTGTTAAAGAAATTATAAAATTTGGATAACTATTAAAATGAATTGGTCCATTTGTTAAACTAGTTTCAATAGCTCCTAATAACGAGTCTGTATAGTTTAGATGTCTAGCATCTCTTAGGACTATCTGTATGCTTGTGTTTAATCCTTCCATTGTTAAGGGTTTAATAGCAATTTGTACAAATCCGATATGTAGAAATTTGTATCCATGAGATATATATTTTTTTATAGATGATTTTGAAAATAGACTCATAGTTTGATTATTAGAAAATAAAGGGATAATAGTTTCTTTTGTTTTAATGGCTAATCTTGATCTTATGTTAAAAATTCCTTTGTCTTTATAAATTTCTGAGTTTGAAATAAGAGGTGGTTTCCAATTAGTCAAAGACTGAGTATTCCAAGAAAATTCTTTTGATAAAATATTTTGATCATTTTCATTGTTATCATGGTTATCATTTTCAATATGTATGTTATAATCGTTCATAGGATCTTGATTTCTAGGAGGCCTTCTATTCGTAAAATTACCTAACCAACTCAGGATTTACTATTTGCCTTGCTTTTCGGATACACTTCCTTACCTAATGGATGCACGACTTATACTTTCTAATGCGTGACTTAGACCTAGGTGACACACCGACTCGGGACAAATAAGTAAATTGTTTAAGCTAGTTAAATAATTTTTTTATATATATATATATATATATATATATATATATATGTATATATATATATATATGTATATATGTATATATATATACTCCCTCTGTTCCTAGTAAGTTGCAACAAGGAAGGGGAAGCACAAAAATTAAGAAATGAGAATAATGAGTGGTTGCGAGGAAGAGAGAGAATGAGTGGAGAATAATGAGTGGTTGGGAGGAAGATAGAGAATGAGTGGAGGATTATAAAAGTAATAAAGAGTTTCCTTATTTGGCATTGTTGCAACTTAAGTGGAATGTCCAAAATGGCAAATTGTTGCAACTTACCCGGAACGGAGGGAGTATATATTACCAAATTATGATTGAATGTCAAGTTTGTTAAAGTTTTCTTGTAGTTAAAAATAGGACAATCATTTAGAGAGGAATAGCATATTTCCATTGTGGTTAGGTGTAACATCCCAAATTTTCAGAGTAAAATAATATCTTTTAAATAAATAACATCCGTCCCCAAACTCGGGAAACAACGTTCTTAAACCATAATTCAAACATCAACGGCTAGTCATAACCAACATTCAAAAATTAAACGGTACAAATTTGTCTTTCAAAATTCCTAACGACTAATACCACCGTCCATAAACCTTCTGTCATCAATGCTCTTTGCATTTCACCTTAAAACGTTCTTCTCGTCCCTTGGAGTCCTCCACCTACTTATTACCTGAAGAACAGTAATTTTGGAAGGGGTGAGCGAACACTGCTCAGTAAGTTCATACGGGATCTCTCCGGGTTCTAAGGAGAGATGACCGGAAGAACGAAACAACAATAATATTTTCAAAGATAAGCTTTCTTATAATATCGAGTTAACCGTTAAGTTCAAGACAGTTAACAATTAAACTTTTCAATACAAAATGTGGCATTTACTTTCAAATCCGTCAATTCCAAGATAACGTCACCATTTCAGGTGCAATGCCTGATCAGGGCATATAAGTAAGATTTATCATGATAATCAACTACTTCAATAAGCAGTATAAAAGTCTAGTCCTTTTTCATTTCAGACTAGACTACCCTACTTAGTCCTTTTTCATTTCAGACTAAGCGAACGTCTATACCAAATTAAGATATAGCAAAGTTTCAACTTAGTGTTCAAGGTACGAGAACACCATACAATTTCAAAGATATTTTTGGTACCCATTGATTTAAAACATGTCAAGGGGTAGGAACATTCAAAAGGCGTTCAAAACTTTTAAGAATTCAAAACGTTACCGCCACATGGTAACTACTCATGAAAGAATTTCGAGGAATCCTACATCAAAGGATAGAGACAATCAAAAGCTAGGATCGTAATCCCTTACCTTAGCTTTGCGTTATTTTCCTTTGCAAGGTCACGTGCACAATCTACAAACACGCAATTAAGACTCTCTTAGGAACACGAATTACCTTAATTCTCCATCCCCATTATACTTTAATTTACTGTGTTAACCTTACGAGTCATTCTTAACTCCTTTAGGTTACTATCCATTCTAGGGTTTGTACTATCCCCAATATTTATTCCCAAAGTACCCTTTTTAGGTTTACCAAATTACCCCTAGGGTTTCATATCCCTAAACTCTCGTTATTTCTTCAAATACACAATTTCATACTTCAATTTACTATTCAAAACACACACTGAATTCACCTTAGAAAACACACACAAAACACCTACACACACACGCACACATATAATGGCTACACACACTTCACGCACACACAAAACACACACACACCTACTGCCTTCCGGCACACACACACAAACACACACTTATGCACACACTGATGCACACACACACATGCGCTGGACACACACTTCACACAGTACTCACACCCACATACACATCATCTTTCTCCTTAAACTCAATCTTATAAAACTTAATTCATAACCCTAATTATCCATATAGCTTTTAGGGTTCATCAACTTATGAAGAAGAAATTAAAGGGTTTGGGGTTTACCTTGGTTTGATCTTCTTCTTCTTCCCCTTTTTCCTTCCTCTCTTGCCCGACCTCTCTCTCTCTCTCTCTCTGCGATCTCCCTCTCTGCCGCCGTACTACTCCTATCCGGTTCTTCTTTTCTTTTTTTCTTTTCTTTTTGTGATTAATAAAGAGGAAAGCGTTTTAATATGTGTATATATAGTAGGGTTTTAATTTCCCTAATTGAAAAGGATTAACTAAACTCGAGGGGTTTTATTTTATTTGGGCCCGAACTTAAGCCCAACTCGTCATCTTGCATAATTTAACTTAAGCCCAACATTAATAAAATATAAAATAAAAAAAATGGGCCGGGTATTACATTCTTACCTCCTTAAAAGGGTTTGGTCCCTCAAACCAAAGCACGTCATTCTGAAAATAAGTCGGGATACGTCTCTCGCATTTCTCTCTCGAGCTCCCATGTAGCTTCTCTTTCAGTGTGGTTGCTCTATTGCACTTTCACATAAGGAATTACTCTTTTCCTCAAAATCTGGTCCTTGCGATCAACAATCTTCATAGGCCTTTCATCATAGCTCAAATCAGCGCGAAATACTCGATCACATGACTTGGGTCGGGAATGTACTTCCTTAACATCGATACATGAAACACGTTATGCACTCCTGCTAATACCGGCGGTAAGGCTAATTTATAAGCCACTGCCCCAACTCTTTCCAAAATTTCGAATGGTCCCACGTTTCTTGGGCTTAACTTCCCACGAATGCCAAACCTCATAACTCCTTTGGTTGGCGAGATTTTCAAAAACACTCTATCCCCTATCTGAAATTCTAGATCACGCCCCCTACGATCGGCATAGGATTTCTGTCTACTCTGAGCGGTCAAAAGCCAATTCTGTATCTGTTGTACTTTATCCGCCGTCACTTGGACAATCTCCGGTCCAGTCAACTTCCTTTCACCTACCTCATCCCAACAAGTTGGTGATCTACACTTTCGTCCATATAATGCTTCGTACGGTGCCATTCCGATACTAGCATGGAAACTGTTGTTATACGCGAACTCTACCAATGGCAAATGTTCATCCCAAGTCCCTTGCCAATCCAACGATGTAGCCCTTAACATATCTTCCAATGTCTGAATAGTTCTCTCTGATTGCCCATCGGTCTGCGGGTGAAAAGCTGCACTCATTGTCAACTCTGTCCCCAAGGCTTGTTGTAGACTTTTCCAAAATTTTGACGTGAATCGCGCATCTCTATCGAACACTATTGACACCGGTATCCCATGCAGCCTTACAATCTCATCAATGTACAACTTAGCCATCTTTTCTAGCGAATCCGTCACCTTGATTGCCAGAAAATGGGCCGATTTCGTGAGCCTATCTACTATCACCCAAATTGCATTATACCCTTTCAACGTCTTCGGTAATCCAACCACTAGATCCATAGCTATGTGTTCCCACTTCCATTCAGGGATAGGTAACGACTGTAATAGTCCTGCAGGCCTTTGATGCTCACTTTTTACTTGTTGACATACTAAACATCTTGACACAAATTCTGCCACATCTCCCTTCATATGATTCCACCAATAAGATTCCCTCAGATCTCTATACATTTTTGTGTTTCCCGGATGCACAGAAAACCTCGAACAATGAGCTTCATTTAAAATATCTCTTTTGATGTCTTCGTTGCTTGGAACCCAAATCCTTGATTGGTACCTCACAATCCCGTCTTCTCCCATACGAAAGTCCTTCCATTTTCCTTCCACTAAGTTTGCACGTACTTTGCTCACTTCTTCATCAGTTACTTATGCTATTTTGATTCTATCCACCAGTGTAGGCTGTACACTCAAATGTGCCATATAGCCTTAGACTCGTACCTTCACGCCTAACACCTCAATGCGACTCCACGCACTTACCTCCTTAGGCTTTAACGTCGCTAGGGTTCCATGATTCTTCTTACTTAACGCATCCGCCACCTTATTGGCTTTCCCAGGATGATATAAGATTTCACAATCATAGTCTTTTAATAATTCGAGCCATCTCCTTTGCCTCATATTAAGTTCCTTTTGAGTAAAGATGTACTTAAGGCTCTTATGGTCTATGTAAATCTGACACGTAGTCCCATATAAGTAATGTCTCCAAATCTTTAATGCAAAAACTGCCGCAGCTAACTCCAAATCGTGAGTCGGATAGTTCTTTTCATGGACCTTCAATTGTCTCGACGCATAGGCTATAACCTTGTCATTCTGCATTAACACACATCCTAATTCCTTAATCGATGCATCGCTATATATCACAAACTCGTCTGATCCAGAAGGTAATGTAAGAACTGGTGCAGACACCAAACGTTGCTTCAATTCTAGGAAACTCTTCTCGCACTCTTCTGTCCAAACGAATTTTACTCCCTTTTGGGTCAGACTTGTCAACGGCACAGATAACTTAGAGAAACCTTCAACGAATCTCCTATAGTAACCAGCCAATCCTAAAAAGCTCCTTATTTCACTAACAGTAGTGGGCCTCTCCCAGTTCACGATAGCCTCTATCTTTGT
The DNA here is from genome assembly GCA_026119855.1 of Campanula takesimana. NCBI lineage: Eukaryota > Viridiplantae > Streptophyta > Magnoliopsida > Asterales > Campanulaceae > Campanula > Campanula takesimana. The sequence continues at coordinate 17,707 of JAOWBW010000584.1, forward strand.
CGGGTCCACTTCTACCCCCTCCTTAGATATAACATGACCTAAGAACGCTACTTTTTCCAACCAGAACTCGCACTTCTTGAACTTAGCATATAATTGTTGTTCCCTTAAGATTTTTAATACTAACCTCAAATGCTCCTCGTGCTCCTCCTTAGTCCTTGAGTAGACTAGAATATCATCAATGAATACTATAACACATTTGTCCAGAAATTCCTGAAATACCCTATTCATCAATTCCATAAATGCAGCAGGCGCATTAGTCAACCCAAAAGGCATCACCAAAAACTCATAGTGACCATACCTTGTCCTAAAGGCCGTCTTCGCAATATCTTCCTTTTTCACCCTTAACTGATGATAACCAGACCTCAAATCTATCTTCGAAAAGTAACATGCTCCCCGAAGTTGGTCAAATAAGTCATCTATCCTTGGTAATGGGTACTGATTCCTCACCGTCACGCGGTTCAGTTCTCTGTAGTCGATACACATTCTCATTGACCCATCCTTCTTCTTCACGAATAACACAGGTGCACCCCAAGGCGATACACTTGGTCTAATCAAACCCTTATCCAACAGCTCTTGTAGTTTCTCTTTTAGCTCTTTCAATTCTGCCGGAGCCATTCTGTAAGGTGCCTTTGATATTGGCGCGGTTTCTGGTGCCAAATCAATAGAGAACTCCACTTCCCTCTCTGGTGGTATACTAGGCAATTCTTCTGGAAACACATCTACAAATTATCTAACTACTGACAAAGATTCTATACTAATCTCCCCACTATCGGTTTTTCCAACGTAAGCTAAGAACCCTTCACATCCTTTCCTTAGCAACCTGCGAGCCCTCATCACAGAGATGAAGTCCACCCTAGTTCTAGGCTTCATGCCTTGAAAATGGAACTCTTCTCCGGATGGTAATCTGAAATGAACTTCCTTCTTGAAACAATCGACATGGGCATGGTATGCAGCTAACCAGTCCATCCCTAAGATCATATCAAATTCCCCAATCTCTAATTCGATCAAATCGACTTCCAATTCTTTTCCCCCCATGCTTAAGGGACATTTCCTATATATAGATACGATAGGAATCAACTCTCTAGTCGGCGTATCTATTACTAAAGGCGTCTCTAAGTTTTCAGGTTTCAAATTCAATTGCTTTGCCATACGAGTTCTAATAACAGAATGCGTAGCGCCAGTATCAATTAAAGTATACACATTTTGAAGGCAGAGTCGAAGAGTACCTGCCACCAGATCGTTTGAAGCTCTTGCATCTCTAGCCGTCATTGTGAACACACGACCACGGCCTCCACCCTTGTCCTTGTCGCCATCCTTAGCTCCTTGTGCATTGTTGTTCTTTGGTTCTGGGCATTTCCAATGCGGGTGTCCCACCTTGTCGCAGTTGTAGCATTTCTTTTCCTTGAACCAGCAGTCCTCGGTCTTGTGCCTTCCCTGGCAGGACTGACACTTCTCGCCCGTCCCCTTATCACGAGCATCATTTTTATCTCCATCTCGGCGGTTATTGTAGCCCTTGTTCTGGTACTTATTTCCAGCACCTTCTTTCCCACGTTAATCATCACTAGCTTTTCGCTTGTTATTCCCATCTAGGTTCCACCCTCCGGAACTTCCTTTCAATCCAGTCGATTCCTTTTCAATGGATTTCTTCTTTTCCTCTTTCTTGCTGCGGTAATTATCAGACTCTTTCTCTACCAACCTTGCCCTGTCCACAATGTCATTGTAAGTTGGCAGCATTAAAGGTGTAATCCTGAACCTTATGCGGTCAATCAATCCCGCTTCAAACTTACGGGCTTTCTGTCCCTCGTTATCAAAGAATGTCAGAGCGAATTCCAGCAACTCTGTGAACTTAGCGCAGTAATCATCTACGGTCATGCTGCCCTGAGTCAGCATCAGGAACTCCGCTACTTTCTCATTGCGGACACTTGCTGGGTAATACTTCTCATAAAACACCGTCTTGAACCTGTTCCACGTGAAGGCCTCATCCCCACGTGCAGCTGATGCCCTCTTTTCAGCTTCCCACCACTTAAGGGCCCTTCCCTTAAACATGAAAGCTGCGAATACCACTTGTTGCTCTGGCGTGCAAGTCAGTGTCTCGAAAATCTTTTCCATATCCTTGATCCAGTCTTCTGGCTTCTCACTCAGCTCTCCAGAGAATAAATCTGGGTTCCTTTTCTGAAACGATTCAAGAGGATCTCTCTGAGTCACTGGTTGAGGTTACGGTTGCTGCTACTGAGCTGCTAATCCTTGTACTACTTGGCCGATTCCAGCCATTGTCTGAGCTAATGTCTGCAGCAAATTAGTCATGCTGGGATCTTGTCCACCATTGTTTCCGGCATTGTTCCCAGCATTGTTCCTTCTGTTGTTCCTCGACATCTGAGGATAACATGATATCTTCATTAATACCATGAATACAAAACGTTTCACACGCACTCGCGCTCTATAATACTTCTTACTTCTATGATGTGTATATAGGTCGTCTCATTAGACTTGTCATTTCAGTAAAGGTCAAACACTAGACCTATGGTCGTTCTATTAGACCGGAACTTACTCCATTTAGTAAATTTTACTAGACATTTTGGGTTCCACTACACCCTGACTTCTTCATTAGTCATTTCTATAGACCACAATTTACTTTCATAGGTCATTCAATAGACCCTTATTACTTTCACTTGGTCATTTTACTAGACCGGGATCGCTTTTCGTTAGTCTTTAGACTACGCTTGCTTTCTTTGATCTTTTCACTAGACCAAACTTACATTCATTAGTCAATTTAATAGGCTATGCTTGATTGCTCTTGGTTAACACATACTTTTAACACTATAGCACAACATGAAATCATAAACTTTAAGACATCATATAAGAGAAAAATCACTTTTATTAATAAATGGAAAGGTTCACTTTCATACTAAAACAAGTTCAAATCAAGGAATTTTAAAACCACTACCACTAACTACTTCTACTAAGCAAAGAATTTAAAGGTACTAGTTATCCCTCATTCCATTTTCCTTCCTAGGCCTCCCTCTAGGCCGACCACTAGGCATCTTTGGGGTTTTCTTCACTTGATTCTTGGATCCCTTGGGTCTTCCTCGGGTCCGCTTTGGCATACTTAGTTGCTCTTCATCCTCTATCTCGATTGGAGCGGTTTCACTTCCTTCTGTAGCAGCCTCTTCATCTTCTAGTTCCTCAATCTCCTCATTGGCTCCCATTCCCCCCACATTGGGTGCTTCCTCAAATTCTGGGACTTTGTAGTAATTTCTGTAATATTCTTCCCTTATTGAGGCTTCATACACGTCCTGCTTATTCACAGCCTCTTTCAACTTCTCCACTTCATCTAAAGCTTTATGCCACCTTTCCCTAGTATACATCCATCTCTCAAATATAAAGTCTGTTTGCTTCTTTTCATGCTTAAGCTGCTTCTTGAGCTTTCTGACAACCCATGCATGCCTCAGAGCTGCCCTTTCCTTTGGTGTCTTATGCCTCAAATTCTTCATCATTTTGTCCTTAAGTCCGTCCATTTCCTATAATTTGGACACAATCAACGTTAGAATCACATACTTAAATTCAAGTAACCGTCATCTTAAGCATATAAAAGAAAGACATAAAAAACGTTCCTTTCTTAGGTTCTTTCCCAAAATAGTAAGTTTCCTTATTTGAAAAGTTCCTCAACTTAGAAAGTTTCCTAATTTAGAAAGTTTCCTCAAAAGGTATGTTTCCTAAAATGGTAATTCCACAAAAGTACTATCTTCCTTATCAGAGTTCTAAAGCCCAATCTATGTTAAGTACTATTTATCCTCATAGTCTTAACTTCTTTTCTATAGTCTCCCATGTAAACCTAAACCGGAGCTCTGATTACCAACTGTAACATCCCAAATTTTCAGAGTAAAATAATATCTTTTAAATAAATAACATCCGTCCCCAAACTCGGGAAACAACGGTCTTAAACCGTAATTCAAACATCAACGGCTAGTCATAACCAACATTCAAAAATTAAACGGTATTAATTTGTCTTTCAAAATTCCTAACGACTAATACCACCGTCCATAAACCTTCTGTCATCAATGCTCTTTGCATTTCACCTTAAAACGTTCTTCTCGTCCCTTGGAGTCCTCCACCTACTTATTACCTGAAGAACAGTAATTTTGGAAGGGGTGAGCGAACAATGCTCAGTAAGTTCATACGGGATCTCTCTGGGTTCTAAAGAGAGATGACCGGAAGAACGAAACAACAATAATATGTTCAAAGATAAGCTTTCTTATAATATCGAGTTAACCGTTAAGTTCAAGACAGTTAACAATTAAACTTTTCAATACGAAATGTGGCATTTACTTTCAAATCCGTCAATTCCAAGATAACGTCACCATTTCAGGTGCAATGCCTGATCAGGGCATTTAAGTAAGATTTATCATGATAATCAACTACTTCAATAAGCAGTATAAAAGTCTAGTCCTTTTTTATTTCAGACTAGACTACCCTACTTAGTCCTTTTTCATTTCAGACTAAGCGAACGTCTATACCAAATTAAGATATAGCAAAGTTTCAACTTAGTGTTCAAGGTACGAGAACACCATACAATTTCAAAGATATTTTTGGTACCCATTGATTTAAAACATGTCAAGGGGTAGGAACATTCAAAAGGCGTTCACAACTTTTAAGAATTCAAAACGTTACCGCCACATGGTAACTACTCATGAAAGAATTTTGAGGAATCCTACATCAAAGGATAGAGACAATCAAAAGCTAGGATCGTAATCCCTTACCTTAGCTTTGCGTTATTTTCCTTTGCAAGGTCACGTGCACAATCTACAAACACGCAATTAAGACTTTCTTAGGAACACGAATTACCTTAATTCTCCGTCCCCATTATACTTTAATTTACTTTGTTAACCTTACGAGTCATTCTTAACTCCTTTAGGTTACTATCCATTCTAGGGTTTGTACAATCCCCAGTATTTATTCCCAAAGTACCCTTTTTAGGTTTACCAAATTACCCCTAGGGTTTCATATCCCTAAACTCTCGTTATTTCTTCAAATACACAATTTCATACTTCAATTTACTATTCAAAACACACACTGAATTCACCTTGGAAAACACACACAAAACACCTACACACACACGCACACACATACTGGCTACACACATTTCACGCACACACAAAACACATACACACCTACTGCCTTCCGGCACACACACACAAACACACACTTATGCACACACTGATGCACACACACACATGCGCTGGCACACACACGCTTCACACAGTATTCACACCCACATACACATCATCTTTCTCCTTAAACTCAATCTTATAAAACTTAATTCATAACCCTAATTATCCATATAGCTTTTAGGGTTCATCAACTTATGAAGAAGAAATTAAAGGGTTTGGGGTTTACCTTGGTTTGATCTTCTTCTTCTTCCCCTTTTTCCTTCCTCTCTTGCCCGACCTCTCTCTCTCTCTCTCTGCGATCTCCCTCTCTGCCGCCGCACTACTCCTCTCCGGTTCTTCTTTTCTTTTCTTTTTGTGATTAATAAAGAGGAAAGGGTTTTAATATGTGTATATATAGTAGGGTTTTAATTTCCCTAATTGAAAATGATTAACTAAACCCGATGGGTTTTATTTTATTTGGGCCCGAACTTAAGCCCAACTCGTCATCTTGCATAATTTAACTTAAGCCCAACATTAATAAAATATAAAATAAAAAAAATGGGCCGGGTATTACATTAGGATAAAGTGGTACATATTCCCTCATCCTTTTTATCCTCTATTCTTTTGATATTTTCTTGAAGTCTTGTTGTTGGTCGTAGGGAGTTTTTGAAGCAACGGCAGGCATGCTTGATGAATCTAATTTGTAATCCATCTCACTTAGGAATTAGGATAGTACCCAGATAGATTAGAGACCAAGGATATGGTGTAGCCACATTTCTTAAACCTTGATTAGCTTCTTTATTTGATAAGACCGTCTCAAGTTAGTCAGTTGCGTTGCCTACATATTCTTGAGGGAGTTGCCTAAATTTGCAAGAATGTTACACAATCGACTTTTGAAATCTCCAAATTGACCCCAAAGTCAACCATGATAGGTTAGAGACCAAGGATATATATGGTGTAGCCACATTTCTTAAACAATGCTTGATGAAACATTCTAATATAATACGAGATAATTACAAACTAATGCAACGTACTACACTCTTGGTTACACAAAAGGTAACATACTCTTCTTTAACAACATAATGAAACGTACTTTTATGTCGGGTTACAAATAATGCAACCATGTTGGATGATGTTAACTTTTATTAACAAAATGAACAAATTCGTTAAATAAACTAACAATCATTAATGAAGTAACATCCCTTTTATCTTCATTCTTCAACCTCATTTCATCTTTCTTCAGCTTCGTTTTCTCTTTCTTCTGCTTCTTTCCCTCTTTCTTCATAGAGGTGGTCTCCCATGAGAACAAGGGGATCCGTCTCATGCATGAGACGGGTCGCCCCATGACCCATGGGCCGAACCCGCCACGTGGCAACCCACCATTGGCCGAATTTTTTTTTATTTTTTTTATTTTGGTTTTTTTTGAGTTTTTATATTTTTTTTTCGGCTTTTCAGTGGTTTAGCAAAAAATAATAGTTACCATCTCTTAAAGTAACATTGTTCATAAGTAAACGTAATACTTGTTTTAAAAAAACAAAAGCTCGTTTTTACCCATTTGAAAAGTAATAACTTATGTATATGAATGTAATAGTAAGTTTATACAAGTAAATGTAACACTTTGATTGACGAAATTGTAACAGATTTCTATAGATAATGTAATACTTTTACATGTATCATGATAAATTTGACCCCATTGTAACTTATTGTTTGAAAACAAATAGATATCTATACATATGTATTACAATTATTTACAAATACTATTACATATAAATAACACGTTTGTTACATTTTAGTTATAATAAGTATTACTTTTGGCAAACGAAGAAAACATAGGAATAACACTATTACTTTAAGAGATGGTAACTATTACTTTAAGAGATGGTAACTATTACTTTTCACAAACCCAAAAAAAACCAAAAAAAAATAAAAAAAAAAATAAAAAAAAAATTGGGGCCAATGAGGGGCTGCCACGTGGCAGGGTCCCCCCATGGGTCCTGGAGCAGGGTTGTGGGTCGGGTAATGGGTCAAAAAAATGACCCGTCTCACCCATGAGACGGGTTGGAGTGTTCTCACACAAGTTTTTGTCTTCTTCATAAGCCCTAATTCTGATTTCTACCCGCCTCCATCCCTTCTCCGGCATCCACCTCACCACTACACATTCATCTTCAAAAAAAATGTTCATATGAAGACTGGAAATTGAATTTTCAAAGGAGTTTAACGTAGATTGAAAACCCGAATTCGAAATTTGAAATCTCCATTGGTGCAACATTTCTGAAATCTCCATTAACACCAACCACCATTTTTGAAGTTCATTGGTGCCCCCAATTTGAAGCCCTAAATTCGAAATTCAAACCCCATTTTCGAAATCCCCATTGTTGCTCGTTACAGGGAGGAAGATCTATGGAAATTTGTACTGATGGTCCAAGATTGTGAAGCCTAGTTGCTGGGTTTTGTTTTTGGGTTTGAAATTGCTGGGTTTTGTTTTTGTGTTTGAAATTGCTGGGTTTTGATTTAGATTTAAGAAATGTGTGGTGATCTATGGTGGTGGGGTGGACTGATGGGTGGTGGGTGGTGAACTGGTGATTTGTGTTGGTGTGTGGAGGACCGGTGGTGATTGGTGACCAAGGCGGACAGAGAATTGTGAGATGCAGAAAGAAGACACCAAATCCGTTAAATAGGTAATGAATGTTCATCGTACTTAACTGGTGTTAGTCTTTTTCTTATTTTGTTGACATTAGAGTTATCTTTTTTAACGTTGTTAGGGTGCATTCCATTATATGTAACAATTGGGTAAAGTACATTTCATTAAGATGTCAAATGATAGTATCTTGCATTAATTGTAACAAACGCTATAGTACGTTATTTTTGGTTAACTTGAGTGAGCTATGACCAATAATTTAGGTCAGTTTTAACTACACTTATGACAATCTAAAACATGTTATTTGATAGTTACAGTGATGTATCAATAACAAGTTTTATGATTAATATTAAATCAGAAGGGGGTCACCGCACATAAGTCAAACCACTTAATGTGATGAACTTAGAACCGGTAAGAATCCCGAGTTTGTAGGGGGCTTCTTGAATACTACATCTCCCACGATGTTGAAGATGTAGTATTCAAAAAAATACAAATACTGGTAAGAAAGGCCGAGTTGTAGTGGACTGATCTCATCATTTACATCTTCATCTCCCCTGTCAGAATGAGAATCTGTACCTGTACTTGTATTAGAGATTCTTACCAAGATTGGTGATTGAATTGTTTGCAGAGAAACATGATCAATTCCATGAAAATGTTGAAAATGTAGTATTCAAGAAGATGAAGCTCCAATAGACCATGTTTGCATGTGATTGCTCTTCCAAGTTCCAACTCATGAGATCCTCGGTTAGGGTAAGTTAAAATGTGAAGTTGAGTTAGTTATTCATTCGGATTGATTGGTACAGTTATTAACTTTCTGGCCTGATATTCTTTTGAACATATCTTCTTAATATACCCTCACAAGTCACAACCCTTCCTATTCACGAAATTCCTTCAGAGTAACGGGGGATTTGTATCAACGTTTCTCTGATTTGTCAGTATAACCTTCTAATGATAATGGAAATTTTCTTTCTTGTGCACTCTGGGAACATACAAAAGTGTGATGCATTTCTGGGAGACATTACGATCACATCAAATAGATCAATATATGTGGATCCCATATGCAGAGGGAGGAGTATCCATGATTGTTGCAATAACTTACGAAGATTGGGATGATAAATGGACATTCTTGAATTCGTTAAGGCGTGAGGAGTATCCATGATTGTTGCAGTACCTCCTCTGTATTTTCTATCTCCGGGGGGGGGGGGGGGGGGGGAGGTTGTTACAGGAATTTGCCTTTGCCATATCGTATACATTTCCTATTCAAGAACAAAGAGGATCTTCACTGGATTACGAGTTCTAGCCCCTACAGCTTGGTCAAGAATATGTGCTTTAACCAAAGAGACCGACAATGTTACTGTTTTTACAAGGATGGACTAGGATGTTGTCAACACCTTCATGGAATTGGTCTTGTTTCAATGCAAACTGCTTGATCAGCAATCTAACCAAGAATTCCCAATTGCACGGGTGAAGATTCTCACTCGGATAGGGGAGATGACAATGTAAATGATGAAATACGTCTTAACCAAGAAGATGTAGCGTCAATGGACCATGTTTGAATGATTCTTGTTCTTCCAACTTATGAGATCCTCTATTTTATTGCAGTATGTTGAAATGTCAACTTTATTTAGGTAGTAGGGTCGAGTATTAGAGAGATTAACTTATCAGCTATGTACAAATTACACATGGATCTGGAACTGCTCTTGTGAGAAATTTGTTGTTGCGCTTATGCAGCGGTTGATTGATGGGGATTTAGCCATGTAGCGCTTTAAAATAAAGCATCGCTTGAGATTTTATCTCTTGCACAAAGTGTTTTATGGGGCCTACATATTGTCGATAATATCTCAACCGATGCTTATCTAAAAAGCGCTACGTGGCCAAATCTCTGTCGGTTGCAGGAGCTCTACAGTAGAGGTTCTCCCAATCTGTACTGTACACACCAATATCCAACTACTCATGTGCAAGATACATGTGTCCATGATATTGTCATATAAACATATCTCTTTTGTTTTTTCTGTTTTTTGAAATAAGCATGCGTTGTTATTATGTACTCCGTCCCTCCCAAAATGATTGTACAATTTTTTTTTTGCTTTTGAGTGAGATTTAAGAAAGTTGGGATTTATGCCTTTTTTGAAACATAACTACATAAAAACTCTTAATGATCTCACCATATTGCTCTGTAATTCTTTCATTATTGATGAGCCCTGACCTAACCCACTCGAGCTCTTTGACCCATGGGTCATCGAGGATTGGATCCAAAACAAAAAATTTAGTGTACTATCTCCGTTCCAAAATCTCTACTTTAAAATGAATGTCCAAATTTGAGTTTGAGACTTTTTTTTTTTGGGGGGGGGGGGGGGGATGGAGAGAGTAATTCTTTACTTAAAAGATAAAAATATCTATTTCAGATCAGTGTCAAATGAAGTCAAGTTATGGGCACCATTTCTCTTGGGGAGTTGCCTACATTTGCAAGTATATTATAGAACTGACTTTATAATCTTGTCATACTTTGACTTGCATGAAGGAACCTAGAAAAGGACACGGTGTTTATCTATTGCATTACTATCCTAGTTGACCATCCACTTGTGATAGCTTTTAGAAACGAAATGGCTTTCACCATAAAATATACTCCCTTTCCGTCTGTCCCAAAATGATTTTCATATTTTTTCCGACGTTATTGCAAAGCAACTTTGAGCAAGAATTTTAGGTTGATTTAATTGTTTTAATGGAAATCTAAAACTTGTTATTGATACACCATCAACAATACTATCAATACCAAGTTTTAGATTTTCATTACGACAATTATATCAACCTAAAATCATTGCTCAAAATTCTTTCACAATAACAACGAAAAAATAATATGAAAATCATTGGGACGCAGGGAATATCCTAGAAGTGTCAAATTAGAGACTACTCCCTCCGTCCCACCCGAATTAGGATTTTTTTGGGTTGGGCATGGGGATTAATAGGAAAAAGTGTTAGTGGAGTAGGTGTTGTGAGTATGAAAAGTAAATTAGGAGAGAGAAAGTGGGGTAGAGAATAATGAGTGGAAAGTTGTTGTGAGTGTGAATTTGGGTCCCATTAAATAAAACACTTTCATTTTTGGGTTGTCCTAATTCGAATGGGACACTCAAAATGAAAATTTGTCCTAATTCGAATGGGATGGAGGGAGTATATGATGTTCTCAAGAGTGCCAATGTTCATTATCTCCGTCTCAAAATAATACCCCTATTTTATTTTTTATTAAAAGTGAATTTAACATTATTTTTTAAAAACATTTAAAATTACTAACCTTTCTGAAGATAAAAATGATGAAATCTTTACATTTGCCTTTGCTTTAATTCCCACCTGTGGGGACGAGGTTCGTAAGACAACCGTTTGGTAGCTTCTTAAATTGCTATTTGAGCAAAAGAAAGATACCTTTTTGGAAAAGAGTAGGTTTCGAGGGAAACTAGATTCGCTTTAAATTACAAAAAGTCCACTTTTTTTTTCTCTACCTGCAAGCATTTAATGAATATTTAGGAACATTTTAAAAAACAAGTTTTTTTTTTTATATAACTTTGGGAGAAACTAATTTCCCCTACAATCTTGTGTTTGGGAAATTTACATAAATGTATAAAAGTGAACTTTTTCAAGATATCAAGGGAAAAAAAAAAGAGAAAATAATGTTTTGGGCAAATTGCAACTTGGTTACCCATGTTTTGCCAATAGTTGCAATGTGTTTTCCAACAGTGTAAAAGTTGCAACCACCTAGCCATGTTTGTCATTTTGTTGCAATTTGATATATATTCCATTAAAAACGTAACTCCCGTTAAAAAACCTAAGACACGTGCATCACACGTGAATTTAAAAGGGAAAAATGGACATTTTCTTCTCTCTGTGTTATTCGGAATATGGGTGTGGTCATGTCTTTGTTGTTCTTCCAAATTTTGCTTATTAATTTATCCCCCAATTTTTCTACCAAATTCTTATGTTGTGTCCAAGTCGGTCAAGAACCGGCCGAGCGTTGGTAATAACAGTGGTGGTGACGGCGATGGTGGTGGCGGTGAGTAGGGATGGCCAAACCGAACCGAAACCGGACCAGAACCGGAAAACCGGACCAGAACCGGACCGAAAAAGCCCGGAACCGGACGAACCGGAACCGCAAGGCATCCGGGCCGGTTCAGGGTCACATATATGCCGAACCGGACCGAAACCGGAACCGTAACCGGACCGAAAATCCCTTGTTTTTCAATAATTTTAAAGGGGGGACCGGAACCGTACCGGAACCGGAACCGGATTGTGCCAAACCGGAACCGGAACCGAGGTAAGCGCGGGCCGGTTCAGGGTCACCCTTTTGCCGAACCGGAACTGGGCCCGAAACCGGTTTTGGCCATCCCTAGCGGTTAGTGCATCCGGGGAATTAGTTCAAAGAAGTCAAAATTGAAGAAGTAGACGAAATTGCAGTCGATTTAAAATTTTCAAATCTCGTAAAAATTACCTTCATTTAGAACTCCAACATCAATGGAACAATGATATGCCCAGACCCAATTGAAAATAATCCAAACCCAAGATATCGAAATCATGTTCGGCAAGAGACTCTTAAAAGAAGAAGAACCCACAGCAAAAAATGTGATTCAAACTAGATTTTCCACTAGTCCCAAAACCAAGATTCTGAAAATCAATAATTAATTGGGCACTTCTCGCCATTGTTCAAGATGAAAAGCAGAGAATTGATAAACCGGAAATTTTCCCCTTTCCGGAAATTACAAAGTTGCTAACGGAGACTGGTGGCGGCGGAGAGGGAGGCATTAAGTGGGGTGTGCAGCGGTACCGACGTTTGATCTAGGGTTAACCGTGGAGGGGTTGGTGACTTAGATGATGATGGTGGGAGGCCATGAGACGGATTTATGTGGGGAATTTTTGTTCGGGTGAGTGGTAGGAATAGAAAGATGAAGGGTCCGATGCTTTAATGGAGTAAGAGGGTGAGGAGGGGGGAAGCGGCGGCGGTGGTAGTTAGGTGGGTGGCGAATGGTGGCCGGTTTAGTAGGGGTGGATGGTGGTGAGGACGGAGAAGAAGAGAAGGGTATTTTGATAGGAAGGGATAACTTTTTCAGATTTTGATATGGGGTATGGACGACACATAGGGGAGGGGGTGTTTGTAAAATAATCTTTGCATTTTAGGCCCTTTTACTTGGGAAAAATATTGTTAGAGTCTAAAGTTAAATGTCCATTTTGCCCCCTTTAAATTCACGTGCGAGGTACCTGCCTTAAGTTTTTAACGGGAGTTACGTTTTTAACGGGATTTATATCAAATTGCAACGAAATGACAAACACGGCTAGGGGGTTGCAACTTTTACACTGTTGGGAACCACATTGCAACTATTTGCAAAACATGGGTAACCAAATTGCAATTTGCCCTAATGTTTTTGGAGTGTTTGCTGGTTCATTCTTTATTCTACCTTCAAAATCAAACAAAATACAACCTTTTTACCAATAATATCTCAGTACTTGAAATTGACAGAGAGAATTGTTAAAAAAATCTAAGCAATCAGTACTCAAATTTTTAAATTGAAGCAGGTCACACAAAGTCCAAAAATCTAATTATTTCGTTTGCTTAATCTATCTGTATTGTCTACATATAGATGCTAATGTATCAAATGAAATTTAAGAATCTAATAGCAACCAGGAAGAACCCTTTTTAAGAGAGAAAGAGAACCTTATGCAACTACCTTCTTATTTTAAGGCAATTGATATATGGGTATAGGCAATGGCGAAGCCAGAAATCTGTTTGAAAGAGTCAGAATTATTTTAGACGTAAAATGTTACACAATAATGTATAAATTCAACTGAAAAAGGGGTCGAAAGTAAAACTTAGGGCAATTTTTTCGTCAAGAGAAGGCAGTCGAAACTTAAAAAATTATTGTTATTTTAGTGCTAAAAGATAAGTTTTTCAAATTTCAAAGGTAGTAAAATTTGAACATCTAAAAGACAAAGGGGTGGTCAGATGACCCCCTTGGCTATACTGTAGCCTCGCCACTGGGTATGGGCCCCAAATTTAGACATCAGAGACGTCTGAATTTCAATCGTCGATCGTATTTGAAGGGTATGATCATTTTTCAAAACCCCTATCCTCTTATGATAAGGGTCGTCATTCAAAATATGCATACCACCCTATTAAGGGTAAAACATTAGAAAGTTTCAAGACATCTTTCTTTTGTGCTACTTCTTTCGTCTTAAACTGATATCTATTTTATTTTATTTTTGACGATGTCCACGCCAGAAGGAAGCAAGGAGAGATATCGAACCTTAGCGCTCACCGAGGGTGAGGCTTGACTTTACCACTGGGCCACTCCTTTGGGGACAAACTGATATCTATTTCATTTATTTCTTTTCGTACAAACAAATAGCGAGTTCAAACTAAAAAATAAAAAATGAACAAAAGAACATGGTTTGATTCTAGAAATTGGACCATCTGAATTATGAATCTCAAAGGGTAATCTGAGTTTAAAATATTCTAACTCTCGATATTTAATTTTAGGATAATGATATGTATAGTGAAAACTCAAAGGGAAAACTCATAGCGAAACTCTGTAATCCGTTGGATTGTAATAAGTCTTTGTGGACCCCACTACTAAAAACTCATCCAACGGATTATAGTGTTTCACTATGAGTTTTCCCTTTTGAGTGAATTATTCAAAGTTTGCATGCAAACACAACTCACTAAAGAAATGAACAATGCCCAACAAAATCCCCCCAATCCCAAGGTAAGCATTTTATATAACTACAGTAAAAAAAAAAAAAAAAAAGCCAACCATTATGCTTTATGAACATCAAAAAAACAAAGTACTAATAATAAAAAATATTTCTTTAGATTCAAACTAAAATAGGAAAACAAGTAGAAGGAAAAGAGAAAAATTAATCAGGATTCTTACAAGCACAAACCAACAAAGAAAATCCAACTTTTTCTTGTTCTTTCTGTTGTTCCAAACTCTTCTCCTCCAACCATAACCTACTATCCAATCCACTTCTTGGCCTAAACAAGAACATTGCAACCCCTGATTTTGAATTGAAAAACCAATCATAAACATCCCACATCATATCCACTAATAATCCATCCAAAAATATTGTTTGATTACCCCTAAAATTCCATTGCAATCTCTTCACTTGAATCACATATTTCTTGTCAATACAAACTGATAAAACTGAGTTCTTCAAACCCTTTTCCTCAGTTATGCACTTGATCAAGATATCGTGGCAAGTACCTGTGTCGAAAAATCGAGCTTTTGTTGAGTAAACTGCATTTCCAAAGAAATGTTCCCTTCTGGAGATTAAAGAAAATTTCCCAGAAGGGTATTTCTGGAATATTTTCTTGATATCCATTTCACCTTCCATGTCTCCAAGAAGTAGTCCAATTTCTGAGTTGACTAAAACCGCTACGTAAAACCCGGTGATTGGGTCGGGTCCTGAATCATACTTGGCATTTGAGAGATCCCAAAAGACTTCAACTTTTGAATTGCAAGACTCAAATTTTCTAGCCCCTTTGACTTTTCTGAAATTGAATGGTTTGGTGCTTGTTTTGGATGATGATGATGATGATGATGGGTCATTGTTGATGGTGATGATGAAGCCATTTTCGACTAGGCTTGACCATTTGATTGTGATCAGAAGGTTCAAATGGTTGGAGAGGTTGACTTTGTAGATACATGTGACTGAATCTTGAATTGAAGGTATCAAATTTGGGGAGAGGTAAGTTTGGTTTGAATGGCCAGAACAATATGAGTCTGATACTTTTATGGCATGTTCACTATAACAAGTTGCTATATTTTTCATCTTTTCAGAAAGAGCAAGAAATACCCACAATGGATAATTGATCAAGAATTCTTTCTAACTCAAGAAGAATGAAAGCAAAGGTTTATATATGTGTGTAACAGTGGGAGAGAGAGAGATGAATATGAAGGATATTTCTTGACTTGGCTAGAAAGGTAATCACTGTTCCTTTTCTTATCAGAGATGTCCTTCTAATTATCTTCTAGAGACTGAAAAAAAAAAAAAAAAAAAAACAGAGTGGGGAGAGAGAGGAGGGGGAGAGAGTGTGTGTAAATAAAGGGTATGGAAAATCAAGGGGTAAATAGACAGCAGAGAAGACAATTAATGGGATTCCATTTTAACAAATAAATTCCTCTGTTAAGAAGGAGGAGAGAGATGATGTTCATAATAATAAAGTTTTATTATTTGACAGTTCATTATTTTCTATATTTGAATACAAATTAATATGGAAAGAGAGAAATTTATACAAGTAGAGAAGGGTTTGACTTGATATCAATTGAAGGGGGCACAAAATGTGATGATAGTTGACTGAACCAATCAGAGTTCGATATATGCTTAAAAAGGGGGAAGGAAGAGAGCAAGTAAAGATTTTGTTTAAGTTTTAATCAGTTGTCTTATGTGGTTTGGACTTTTTTCTTTTGTACTATCGTTAGTACTCCCTCCGTCCCAGACTAAGCTTCTTACTTACCTTTTTAGTTTGTTCCAGATTAAAGTTATTAGTTGTTTTATTACCTGAAATGAACAATAGGACTCATTTGTCATTCTCATAACAAAAACCTTCTACCCACTTTCTCTCTCTTAGTTTCTCCTATATTACTTTTCATACTCACAATATTTACTTTTTCTTAATCTCCGTGTAAAGTCAAACTAAGAACCTTAGTCCGGGTCAGAGGGAGTAATAAATAAGTACTCCCTCCGTCCAAAACACCTTGCACTTATTTCTTTTTTGGGTGTCCCATTGGTAAGTCCCATTTCCTAAAATGATCAAAATTTATTGTTTTTCTATTCTCTCTACCCCACTTGTCATACTCACACACTTGCTTTTGGGCCCCACTTGTAAATCCCACTCAACTTTTCATACTCATAATATCTTTCTCACTCACAATACTTTTGAATATATATACTCATTGTTTAATTCCCGTGCATCATTAAAAATGTGCAAGGTATTTTGGGACGGAGGGAGTAATAGATTTTCTTGGTGTGACATTTAAGCAACCCTCGACTTTTACCGTTGATACTTTAATTTCCAATAAAAGAAATAAAAAATTTATGGTTTTTCTTTTTTGTGAATAATGCTAGAGTGAGAGGTAAAATGCATTCTTTGCAAGAACATATTAATGTCCATTATAGAGAGATTCAAGAAAGTAAATTTTTTTAAGGGGAAATGACAATTTAGGGTCCAAAGTTTGGGGGGGGGGGGGGTTGTGCCAATAGGGGTCTGACGTATCAATTTTGTCAATTTAGGGTTCAAAGTTGCAAAAGTTGTGCAGGTTAGAGTTTTTTAACGATTCTGTTAACGGAATCTAGTTAAGTCACAAGTGTTTTGCACATGGACTTAACTGGAGTTTGTTTTGATTATTTGCATGGGCATATCGTCATTTCAGACAAAAAAATTAATTAAAAAATTGATTAACTAATAATTAAGACGTCATTTACCGAAATATTTTTTCAAGAAATACAATAAAAATATTATTTTTTTCATCTAGAACCACTATAAAATAAAAGGTATAATTTTTAAAAAGGAAAAAGTGTAAAAAAACATATATTCCAAACAAAAAAACCAATTAATTTTTTTAGAAAGAAGAGAGTGGGGATTTAGACAAAAAAAAAATGGGTGGTGGTGGTTAGTATTGTTTCATTTTTAATATTAGTATTCTAATTATTTTATTTTCTTCATAAAATTATTTTTATTTTTTATTATTAATTTCCCTTATTTATAACATCATTTTTGCGGTTTCAAAAAAAAACATTTTAATTTTTATTTGCTTATTTTTTCTATTTATTACTCCCTCCGTCCCTGAGTAAGAGTCCTACCCCTCATTTGCACGCTTATTAATAAATATTGGAAGTGATGTAAATGTTGTGAGTCTAAAAGTAAAGTAGGAGAGAGAATGAGTGGGAGAGAATAGTGAATTGATTGGTGTTGTGAGTATAAAAGTAAAATATGAGAGAGAATGAGTGGGGTGAATAGTAAAGATTCTTTGCCATTTTAGGAATAGGACTCTTTGTCTAGGATGTACCAAAATGGAAAGTATGACTTACTCTGGGACGGAGGGAGTAGTATTTTAGAATTAATTAAAATTATTCAATAATATAATAATAAGAGTAAAAGAAAATTTATGGTCCATTGTATAAGGGGTGTGTGAAATGACACAAAGCCCAGGCGAACATCCAAAACAAACTCCAGTTAAGTTCTTCTGTTACTTAACTGGATTTTCTTTGCAAATTAGTCCAAAACCCCTTAATTGACTAACGTTGTTAACTTTGGACCCTAAATTGATAAAATTGATAAAATTGATACATCAGACCCCTATTGACACACACCCCCAAACTTTGGACCCTAAATTGTCGTTACCCCATGAAAGAAATAAGCAGCTAGGACTGTTTCTGGGCAGAACCACTTGTGAGTACAGTTGATCTCACAAGTGACATCACAACTGTCGAGACAACTGTCAAGTCAACTGTCGACGAACAGAGATTAAATGCAGCGGAAATTAAAACTCAGAATTTAAACACGTCAGCAAAAATTACTTGCTAGAAAACTTTCATTAATAAAGATCTTGCAGAATAAAAGATTATGAAAGAAACAAAAACAACGAAAAGATCAAAAGCTATTCTAGACTCCTAGAATCAATAAAACACTAAAAAAATCTTGAAGTCTTAATGACTAAGAACTTCAAGAAACAAAAGAACTTTCTCTCAACCAAAAACTTCACTCAGAGAAGATGAAAAAATCTGTGTCACATGACTGAATAAGATCCGCTTCTTATAGACACGGGATTGAGAAGTTTTCTTGGAGAGGTGATCTTCTTAGATGTCAATCTTTAATGTCATCCAATCATTCCATAAGAAGAGAGTCCATCTTTACCTAAAATACAAAACACTAACTACCAAAGATAAACATTAGTAGGTTAGTTAAATAAATCAAAATAAAAATAATTAACCTAAAATAAACTATTCCTAAATAATTACAACTAATTCATAAAATAACACTAAACTAATTATATACAATAATTATTATCAGAATCGGAAAGATACACAAAGATACACAAAGATAAGTAAATGAGTATTTCATACTCTTTCAATCTCCCCATATCTTTGTGGTTCTGATCAAAACATCCAAAATAATAATCTCTCCCCCTAAATTTGTACATTGGATTCTACTCCCCCTAAATATGAAAACCACATCTTTCTCCCCCTTTTTGAGAAGAACCATCAAACTCAAAGAAAGAAAATTGTGAATATCTTCCACCCCCCTAAATTTGAATCTCCCCAACAAAAATACCTCTATGAGCATCATCAATCTCAACTCATATCGCAGCAAACCTTTTTAGACCAGAGAGTTCTGCAGAAGATGTACTTACCCCTTAAAACAGTAGCAGACTTACCAGTTGACTGTCCAGTTGAGTGACCAGTTGTCCGCACAGTTGCACGAACAAGTTTCTTAGCACCAGCTGGATGCTTAACAACAAAAATGCCTGAGCTTGATCAGAGCAGCGGCAAACAATCATTTTGAGTCACAATCACTCAGTGTTTCTCCTGAAATCTCGGATATTTCTGCAAAAATGTTAGAGAGAGTGCATTTGCAGAATAGGAACAAGATGAGATGAGAGAAATGTAGCTAGAAAATATGAGGAAGAAGATATACTAAACCAGAATTCACAACCAGAATTGACATGGAGGAAATATCAAGGGAGGACAGAGATTCTTCCTAAGAACTGGGGTTGGCCAAGGAGTAGGGAGAACCGAATAACTTTGAAGTACCCATTTGAATTCCAAAACAACCAAGGATTTTGATTTTAAAATTCAAAATTTTTCCATGTTTTGTGATAAATTGTCCGTCCCAGAATTAGAACTTATCAAATTCAACTGAATCCATTTATACACAATGTACCATAAATTCCACCAACTGCACAATGAAACTTGAACATCACGTCATTAGATTATCGTTAATCACATGAAAAGTATCAATCTTTAACACATAAGAACAACAATTCAATTTGCCGATAAAAATACCAAGGAGAGAAGAAACCTAGAAAAAAATGCCTAAAAACACACAAGTGTAGATTAATCTCAATAAAGTGTGATAAGGTATGGTCAACAAGATCTATGACCCGGTTTTGACTCACAAAAATTCAATGAGATACCCTTCAAATATGTAGCCTTAGAACACATTAATTTTGGGCAATGAACTAGTTACGGGGATGAGCTTTTCACTCTCTCAATACAGTGTCACCATACTTTTCTATCTCAAGTGATGTTTTAAACAACGTCGACATTTTTCCTAAATGAGTAGTGACTTCAAAGATTGGAGGCAGCTTGTTTTCCCCGTAAACTAAGATTGAGTGTTCACTTCATGAAAAACATCACGGAGGAATTAACAGGATAATTTTATTATCAAGTTAAGAAGGATCTCACATTTAAGGGTCAAAACTCAGAGTCAGAGAACAAGTCAACCAACTGATCACAAGAGACAATCATGAAAAGAATGAATGCAGATTTTTTTTGTGTGTTTACTGTAATATACAATTATACAGTTATGCAGTCAGTTGTCTGCACATTTGTGCAGTCAACTGGTATCACACAGTCCGAGAAACTTCTTAAGGGAAGAAAATCTCTCGAAATCCAAAGCCTTGGTAAAGATATCAGCAAGTTGATCCGTTGTGCTTACATGTTCTAGAGTAATGATTTTTTGATCAACGAGATATCTAATAAAATGATGCATAATATCTATATGCTTTGTTAGGAAATGTTGTACATGATTCTTGGCAATATTCTGGGGACTTAAGCTATCACAAAATACAGTCAAGGTTTCACTTCTAAGACCATAATCCTTGATTATTTGGTCCATCCCAACAATTGAGTATACGAAGTAACAACTCCCATATATTCATTAGATGGCCTACGAACCAAGAACCTAATATCTTTCCTTTCAAATTTTACCACTTCCTCTTGCATGACATTGATCCAATTATTAACTTGTAAGGTTTTTGACTCATTCTCATGCTCAAAATTAGCAACGAAACAACAAGAGCTTACCTGATGGTACGCGGATTGCATGCCTACCAAACCGGCTAATTCCCAGTAATTTATTCGTTTTCCTCTTATTTTCATTCCTTCATCCACTCCCCCAATGACCTGAGAAGTTAGATGATCTCCCTGCATCCTTGCAGCAGCATCAGTGCCTCTGCTTTCCTGATCTTCAATGATTTCAGAATCTGAACTGGAATCTGCTGCTGACTGACCATCTGTCATGGCAGTTGACTGTTCATCTGGTCTGTCAACTGACCTCACAAGTGTTAAATCTGCAGATTCTTTTGTACTCTTCTATTCAGATTCATCATTAATCTGTTAAGGCTCCCAAGTGCAGCCTGTAATACAATTATCAACACAATTGACAATATGATCAGGAGCATTATCAAAAGTTGAGTTAAAACATGAATGATTTTCAACCAACTTGTAACAATGATCAGAGGATCTTACACCTTACAAAATACATCCGTTTGAATCATCGAAGACCTCACAGATCTTCTTATAAAACTTGACATGTAGATCATCATCACACAATTGGCTTATGCTAATTAGGTTTGCCTTTAACCCATCAACATGCAAGATATTATGCAAGTTAGGCAAACCATTAACATTCAGCGTACCTTTGCCAATTACCTCACCGTGAGCACCTCCACCAAAATTGACTTTTCCACCTTTAAAGGCTTCATAGTCTTTGTAATGTTCGAGAGAGCCAGTCATGTGGCGGGAGCAGCCACTGTCAAAGTACCAGGCTCCTTCCACACTGCTCTTGAGGGAGGTAAACACCACTTAACACTTTAGAGTGTCCTTTCTTACCCATGTGGCTTTTGGAGCAGACTACTGTTGTCTGGGCAGCTGTGTCTCCAACTGTGCCCACAACTGTCCTGTCAGGTGGCCGTTGTTCTTCTCCAAGCCAAGTTCCTGTTTCAACTTGTAAAAAAATGGACGTATATATCCAGGGGAAAAACAATGGTGACACACGTATCTCCTTTTTCTATTTCTTCTGTTTTTGTGAGGAGACACGTGATTAGCATTAAATCTCTCATTGTTTTTCGAAGTGCCCTCACCTTCCTTAACAAACACTGGATCTTCATAGCCTATACCTGATCTTCCTTGATTCCCCATTTTCAAAACTTCATCTAACTTAGCCTTACCATTGTTAAGCTTTGTGAGAGTATTAGTTTGTTTTTCAAGATTGCTTTTATACTTCTCACACTCATTTTCCTTTTTGGTAAGCATAACT
Organism: Campanula takesimana; assembly: GCA_026119855.1. Lineage (NCBI taxonomy): Eukaryota > Viridiplantae > Streptophyta > Magnoliopsida > Asterales > Campanulaceae > Campanula > Campanula takesimana. Next base: position 39,791 of record JAOWBW010000584.1, read on the forward strand.
TCTAACCTAGCTATGAAGTCCTTTTGAGAATCATTTTTACTCGATAACCTTTCATTCTCAGCCTTTAATTTTAGATTGTCAGAGGTGAGTTTTTCATTTACCTGTTTGAACACCTTGAGTTGTTCCATCCTTTTGGATCAATCTGTGTACAAATCAACATATGTATTGTGCAGGTATTTATACGTGGCACTATCCTCATCCTCTTTATTGGATTGCTCAGATTCACCTTCAGATGTGGAGTTAAGTCAGGTATACACGTTAGTACCATCTGAGTAGTCAGTTGTGCAGTCAGTTGACATCACATCCTCACTATCAGATTCACTATAAAAAAGGGAGGATTGTGATGATCGTAAAAATGACAGGTTTGTTGTCTGATCGTCATCATCTGAATCAATTAAGGTTGCAAAAAAACTCATCCCTCTCTTTTTTAGTGTGTTAGCAAACTCATTGGCATAGTGTCCAAATCCTAAACACGCTCTACACTGAATGGACTCAATAGATCTTTTGTTTTCAGAAAAAAAGTTTGTTATTACTTGTTTCTTTCTTGAATGATTCAATCTTAGGGGAATAAGCAGTAACCTTATTGGGAAAATTTTGTTGACGTTTTTTGTTCAACATTTTGTTGAATTTTTGAGTGATCAAGTCACATTCATCTTCCTCTAAGTTTGAGTCATCAATATCCTTTGATAATTCTACAAGATCTTTGGACATAATAAGAGCACTAGCAAGAGCAATTGAATTTACTTTGCTAGTTTGTTGCACTTCGAGGTTCAATTCAAACGTAGTTAGAATACTTAGAACCTTTTCAAGACTCACGGTCCGAGTATCACAAGTTTCTTCAATGACAGAGACTTTGATGTTAAATTTTTCTGGGAGAGTTCTTAAAACTTTACTAACCAACCTTGCATTGGAGATGGATTCTCCTAATGCAAAAGATTCATTTGAAATATCCATTAATTTAGCAGAATGGTTTGAATAGTTTTATTTTCTCTCATTCTTAAATTTTCAAACTCTGTCATCAATCTCCTTAATTTTGTTTGTTTGACACTATCAGACCCTTCACAATGAAGTTGTAAAATATCCCAAGCAGTTTTGACCACGGTATGGTTAGAAAATAACTGATACAAATTGTGATCAACATGATCAGATATGGCAGCCATTGCCTTTGCATTGTAGTTTACAAGGGCAATTTCTTCCGTGTTCCAATCTTGCTCAGGTTTTGGGACAATTTTTTTTTCCTTTTTCTCCTCACTAGTTGCAGGAGGTTTTGCTTTTGGATCAACTACTTCCATAGTAGGGGATGTATATCCCATAAGAATACTGACCCAAGCACGATGATCTATGTTTTTAATGTACATGATCATCTTTGCCTTCCAAATGGTATAGTTTGAACCATCTAGTGTAGGCGGCTTATTACGAATATGAGTACAGTCCATAATGGCTACTTTCAAAGATCGATCTCAGTATGTCGAGACCAAGCTCTGGTGCCAATTGAAAGAAATAAGCAGCTATGACTGTTTCTGGGCAGAACCACTTGTGAGTACAGTTGATCTCACAAGTGACACCACAACTGTCAAGTCAACTGTCGACGAATAGAGATTAAATGCAGCGGAAATTAAAACTCAGAATTTAAACACTTCAGCAAGAATTACTTGCTGGAAAACTTTCATTAATAAAGATCTTGCAGAATACAATATTATGAAAGAAACAAAAACAACGAAAAGATCAAAAGCTATTATAGACTCCTAGAATCAATCAAACACTAAAACAATCTTGAAGTCTTAATGACTAAGAACTTCAAGATACAAAAGAACTTTCTCTCAACCAAAAACTTCACTTAGAGAAGATGAAAAAATCTGTGTCACATGACTGAATAAGATCCGCTTCTTATAGACACGGGATTGAGAAGTTTTCTTGGAGATGTGATCTTCTTAGATGTCAATCTTTAATGTCATCCAATCATTCCATAAGAAGAGAGTCCATCTTTACATAAAATACAAAACACTAACTACCAAAGATAAACATTAGTAGGTTAGTCAAATAAATCAAAATCAAAATAATTAACCTAAAATAAACTATTCCTAAATAATTATAACTATTTCCTTAAATAACACTAAACTAATTATATACAATAATTATTATCAGAATCACAAAGATACACAAAGATAAATAAATGAGTATTTCATACTCTTTCACCCCATTTTTTAATATTAGTTGCAAAAATATTTAAACACGCTTGATTTTTCTATGTGACATCAAAATTGTGGAGCTGAGATCCTTTGTACTATAAGTATGTTCCAATGTATGTACCATCAATAACAGTTTGACACGTGGCAGTGATTTGTTAAATTTTAAACACCCGTTAACTAATGAGATTGGGAGAAATAAGGAAAGTCTCTTCTCACTCCCTAATTAACAACTATTGTTTCCTAATGGCTCACATTTACTGAGATTAGTATTATTGTAATATTACATGAGATTTTTTCACCGTGACTACGAGAACCTCATATGTTCAGTTCAGTCCAGTCTATTGAGGAAGAAGTCAATTATTCAAGCCAGTGGAAGAACCTGTTACCTGTCACTCCCGATATTCCCTAATCAAAACTGAGCTTTGTTTCTTTGACCAGAATTTTGGAATACAATGGTGATAGGTTAATTGAATTTGAAGCCACAGGGAGGAAGATAGATAGATCGCAGATGTCGACAGAGATTTTGCTGCTAAAAATTAATAAAACACCTTGAAGAAATGGGTGCTTCAAGGAGAGGGATTTTTGCTGAAATTAATTCTTTGGGCCACGGTGTAGAATCCAGTTGATAAGAGTTTTCCGGTCGGAGAGGATGAAATTGAATCTCCAAATCTATACTCCCTCCGTTCAAGAAAAGTTGAAGTACTTTGTAGTTGGGAAATTAAAGATATAATATTATAGTATTAAGAATGAAAGGTAAAGAGGAAGAGAGAGAATTAGTAGGGGTGGAAAAAGAATGAGTGAATAATAATGAGTGGTTGTGAGGAAGGGAGAGAATGAGTAGATGGTTATAAAAATAATAAAAAGCTTACATTTTTGAATTGTTGCAACTTTTGTGAAATACTCTAAATAGCAAAATGTTGCAACTTCCTTGGAACGGAGGGAGTATATATTAAAAGTCGACGCGGAGGAATACGAATTTGCCATTTGGACAGTTTAGGCTAAAAAATGCTTTTGGTGAAGTCATGTCATCACCATTCTTATTGATAAGTGACTCTTGATATTCTTATTATATTAGTTAATAATATTAGTTATTATATAAGTTAACTATTACTATTAATAGTATTAGTAAATAATACTCCCTCTGTCCCTAAATGAGTGTCCAAATTTCATTTTAAGGGACACTGAAAATCTCAACTTTTTGAACAATTTGGTAACAACGATTCATATATAATCTTGTAATCTCCTTTTCAAACCTTTAGTTTTGCACGTATAAAGAAACCGGTGAAATTTTTTTCAAAAAAAAACGTTTAGGGAGAAAGTTATGTTAAAAAAAGACACTCATTTAGGGACAAAGATTTCTTGAAAATGGACACTCATTTAGGGACAGGGGGAGCAATAGTTATTGCATAAGTTAACTATTACTATTAATAGTATTAGTTAACTATAATAGTTATTGTACAAGTTAACTATCACTATTAATAGTATTAGTTAACTATAATAGTTATTGTATAAGTTAACCATTACTATGAAAAATATTAGTTAACTATAATAATTATATAAGTTACTTATTACTATTAATAGTATTAGTTAATGTTAATAGTTACTATATAAGTTAACTATTACTATTAATAGTATTAGCTAACCATAATAATCACTACTATATAGATTAACTTTTAGTAATGACAATAATGGTTAATTACAATAGTTACTATATATATTAACTTTTACTATTAACAATATTAGTTAATTATAATAGTTATTATATAAGTTAATAATTATTTTTTAAAAATAAATTAACTATTACTATTAATAATATTAGTAAATCATAATAGTTACTCTCTTCATTCCATATTGAATGTCCTGCTTATATTAAAATGAATGATTTTTTGAATTTCATTCAAATAATTTTGTACCTAAGATTTTTTTTCATATATCATTATATGCATTCATTTAATTGCAACGGTTACTAAAATATGAAGAGTCTCAATAAAACTTAATATATTAAAAATAATTATGATAAAGTGACTTTAACTTATCCGGTATAAGAAATGAAAAGTCATAATTTGAAATGTAAAGTCACAAAAAATAAATTTTTGATTTGTTACTTAGAACAAATGAAAAGTCTTCAAACAATTTATTTTGTTTAACTAATGAATTAAAAATTTTATGTTGAGGCAACTCTAATCCTGCAAACAAAGGAAAAGTCAAAAAAAATATATTAATCTTGATTTTAAATCCAAAGTTAGAAAATGATTTACTCATTAATTTATCCCCCAAAATAAAAAGAAAATTACAGTGTAAATGATTATTTACTTTTTACATGTCTTATTTTTAAGTTGTATTTTTGAGATACATAAAAAAAATCTTTAATCATAATAAAATATATTTGACTAACTAAATAAACGATAAATTGTAAACAAATTTCCGTGCGCAGCACGGGGTTTTTCCTAGTTGACAAGGAATTACGTCAATTATGGAGTGAGAAGAGACCTTCTGTATTTCTCCCAATCTCGTTAGTTAACGAGAGTTTAAAATTTAACAAAGTTACTACCACGTGTCAAACTGTTATTGGTGGTACGGAGGATCTCACCTCAAAATTGTGAGTGTGAATTAGAACATCATACTCGACAATGAGTGATTTTGTAACCTTACCAAAACATGAACATTCATTAAATACATAAGTTTCCCCCCCCCCCCCCCCCCCTAAATGACCCTTTATTTCGAAATAGATAGAGCAAATAATATGAAAAGACTTGGGACGATTTATATCGCACTTGCCTAGAGTTAAAAAAAATGTGTAATATTTTGACAACTTAATAATTTTTAATTCATCTTGTAAAGACGAGCATAAAACCGAAGGGTATTTTCTTTAGCGGTATCTGTGTAGTTTGTAAGATGCTTCTTAATAAGATATGTACATATCCGATCTCCCTCTCCGGCTCTAAAAAAAGTTTTTTTTAAAAAAATAAAATAAAATATTCATTTTAAAACAAAAAAAAATAGAAATAAACATTCATCTAGAATCAAACTTACTTACTCATTATAATTGATATTCTATTTTTCAAGTACATGTGCAAGGTTGGAACAATTTCATGCAATTGAACACAGATGAGTGGTTGGTTGATGGTGAGAGTTGAGGCCCCGAATATTAAAAACTAGATGGGAAATCTACCTACTAAAACCATATAAAGCCCATCCATGCCTATATTTAACTTTTCTATTCTATGATCTTACTCATTCATTTCATTTGAGTCAACATCAATTCAATTTTGATTTTAAAAGTTTTGTACTTTAAATATCATCAGGACCCGGAACCGCTCCACCGAGTTAGCTCCACCTCTCCACCCAACGGCTCCGATCAAGGCCACATTACACACACTCATCATCTGTGCGGCTCGGATGATTTCAATTTTTTGTGGGCCCCACCGAGCTCGGCTACATCTCAGCCGTTGGGTGTAGCTAAAATGAGGTGGCTCCAATCTCCACCACTGGGTGGAGCTAACTGGTGGGTGGAGCGGTTCGAAATCCGATAAGCAAGTATGAATAAGGAAATAAGTGGTTGTTAATTTTTATTTTTATTTTGAAGCATTTATTTATTAGAAAGTGTTAATAGGGGATGTAAAGAAGACAAAAACTTGTGTGAGAACACTCCAACCCGTTTCATGGGTGAGACGGGTCATTTTTTGACCCATTACCCGACCCACAACCCTGCTCCAGGACCCATGGGGGGACCCTGCCACGTGGCAACCCCTCATTGGCCCAATTTTTTTTTTTTTTTTTATTATATTTTTTTTTTTTGGTTTTTTTTCGGTTTGTGAAAAGTAATAGTTACCATCTCTTAAAGTAATAGTGTTATTCCTATGTTTTCTTCGTTTGCCAAAAGTAATACTTATTATAACTAAAATGTAACAAACGTGTTATTTATATGTAATAGTATTTGTACATAATTGTAATACATATGTATAGATATCTATATGTTTTCAAACAATAAGTTACAATGGGGTCAAATTTATCATGATACATGTAAAAGTATTACATTATCTATAGAAATCTGTTACAATTTCGTCAATCAAAGTGTTACATTTACTTGTATAAACTTACTATTACATTCATATACATAAGTTATTACTTTTCAAATGGGTAAAAACGAGCTTTTGTTTTTTAAAACAAGTATTACGTTTACTTATGAACAATGTTACTTTAAGAGATGGTAACTATTATTTTTTTGCTAAACCACAGAAAAGCCGGAAAAAAAATAATATAAAAACTCAAAAAAAAAAAAAAAAAAATCCCGGCCAATGGTGGGTTGCCACGTGGCGGGTTCGGCCCATGGGTCATGGGGCGACCCGTCTCATGCATGAGACGGATCCCCTTATTCTCATGAGAGACCACCTCTGTAAAGAATTATGTATGTACTCATTATATCATACTTTCTACTTCTCATAATATCCGCCGGTGGTGTTGTCAATACATATTAATTATTTGTTTATACTTGATAAGATTTTACTTAGATTATTTTTTATTAAAAAATTGATTCTTATTTAAGACGGATTAAAAATTAAAAATGAAAATATGACATTTATTATTAGACGATGAGAGTTTCATCAAATCAATATTGTAACTAAATTATGTAGGGTGAGAAAACTTGGGTGAAGTCTCTAACAATCTATTGAGGCTACATATTTATGGGAAAGTTGGCTTCAAAGGCATCCATTTTTTTACTGGATATCGCCATGATTTAATTCTTGTAATTTTATCATCCATAATGATTTTTTATGGATGTGTTTTTACTCATCCAAATGATATACTTCTATGACTTATTTGATCCTCAACCTTGGTGTTTTTATGGTTTTGGAGTATTTATGAGCATAGGGAAGGAGCGGAAGAATGCACGGATCCATGGGCATTAAAGTGTGAAAAAAAAAGATAAAGAACGGATCAGAACAAGTATAAAGAGATGTGATGTGCAATCAATAACATTGGATATTACTCGAAAAGAGATTTCCAACGATAGTTGGCACATCCAAATCGGAGTTCGTATGAAAAAGTTATGGCCTCCGAAAGTTTGCGCGTAAAATTTACAAGTCGCAGAGCAGATGGTCCAACCGCACATTGTACAACCAAGCGACAACACATACACCGGAGCAAAACCCAGAACAGGCTGTAAGAGTGTGTGTGCGGTCGTTCACCTTCCAGCCGGGCGGCCGCACACTCGGAGGACCACATTGGAATTTTCTTGGGACCTTACAGGAATTTCCAAAATATAATGGGTTATTTAGTAATTTCCAAAGTTATAGGAACTTTTATAAAATTTTTGGAGGACCTTTTGAGAATTTTTGGAGGGATTTCTTGAAATTACAAAAATTTTAGGGGCTTCTGGGGAATTCCGGCCACAAAATCAATTTTATCATTTTTCTCCAAAGAATCCTAGGGTTTTTCCTAATTTACACCTCATTAGCCCTAATAAAAATATAACACTCCATCCACTTTATTTCATTCATGCTTTATTCAAGAATTATATGTTGTAAACAGTGATTCATCAATTAAATCCAGGATTTGATATTCTATAATTTATTTCTTGTTCTTGATTTTATTTTTATGAGTAGCTAATTTCTTAGATTCAAAGATTGGCAGTAGCAAATACTAATCTATGCTATTGATTTAGTTCTTCCATTCAATTTAATTCTTATTCATCCAAATATTCTTCATGTTAAAATTTTTAGTTTCAACTATATGTTAAGATATAAATTGGCTTTAGAATTTATAGGTTTCTCTTGTTGCAGTAATATGAACATTGATACATTGACCACTATTTTGTTGATTAGACTCAACTGACGCCATAATAGAAATCAAAAGGATATAGGTTCATATGTTCTTGAGTGAGTTGAGATTTCCTGTACCACTTTTGTGTGCCACTCCATGTACCACTTCTAATCTAACCGTTCACATGTTTGCATAATATTATAATAATACCACTCTTAACAATTGTGAGCCATTAGATCACTTGTGGCACATGAAGTGGCACACAAAGTGGTACAGAGGATTTGGACTCTTCTTGAGTTCTTAATATGTTCTTTGCATGTTATATTGCCGTAATAAAAAATATATCATAAAGAGAACCACAGAATTGCAATCCGGCGACTGAATTGTCCAAATTCTTACTTGTGTGCACGAACCCAAAAATAAAGATTGATCTTGTTATTTTGAAGCATAGCATAGAGTAAAAGTATTTGTGAACCCAATACGTGAATCTATTCGTTAATCTTGATTTAATCTTTCGTTTTATTTGTTTTCTTAGATTAATTTAAATTCTAGTTTTTAGTTTAGTTAAATTACTTCAAACTAAAATCCACACTGTTTACTTTTTTTTATTATTGCATTCTTGTTAATATTTCAAGTCTCTGTGAATTCAACACCTCACTTGTGCATATAGCTACATCGATAAGTAGTACACTTGCTAGGTTAATTTAATTAAAGGAAGATTTTCTCCATCAATTTTTAAGTAAGATTTTTAATGCTTAGTTTTCTTGTTAGTATTATCATACGTGCACAGTTCTTGATTAGCACCTCAGGCTTGCTTAATCACTAGATAAAATTCTGTGTTACACTTCTGGTCGTTGATTTTAAGTTTGACTTAGATCTATTACACTTGTAAGAGTTTCATATCAGTATCGATCTCAGTTCAGTATCTTCGGGCCTTTGTCCTCTTGGGTCTCTGACTATAATAAATATTTGCTTTGTCCAGAAACAATTTGCATCATTTTAAAGTAGTTTTAAAGTGTGCGAATATGATAATTGGGGTAAATTAAAGAGGGATGAAGGTGTTAGAGACATTATCCCACATCGGGAATTAACTAGCCATGCATTGACTATACAAAGATCATGGGCTACTCCTCCCATTGCCATTTGGTTTAGTACACGTGCAGCGTGATTAAAAGAAATTAATGCAAGTTCTTTCGGGATGGAGGGAGTAGAATATTTCAATTTTCTTATCAACATAATTAACTTTAACAAAAATAAAACCCAAAAAAAAGTCCGTTCGTTTTTCTCCTTTTTTAAAATTAAAATGCTTTAGAAGTATCCTATAACCTTTTAGTAGGACAGAAGCGGTCCATTTCAAAAAGAAAGCACCCAAATGTTGAGCAATGGAAGATTAAACAAACTACAATTATTGCTGAAACTTCATTTTTAATAACAACAACAAAAAAAGAAAGACTAACTTTTTACCTTTTAGGACAGAGTGAGTATACCTTATTAAAAGTTTAGTTAAATTACTTGAAACACAATTCCCCATCTGATTACAAATTATACCCCCTATACCAGGATTTCCTAAGGCAGCCCCATCTGTGTTTAGTTTGAAAAGAGTAGAAGTAAAAGGCCACCATCTTATGTGAATTGATATGTTGAGACTACTAGATTTAGGCTTAGGAAGGTAAAATAAAACATAATCTTGCAAAGCCTGTTTCAGATGAGTGCGAAATTGGGCGGGGAACGCAAACTGCATCTGCATCTGCATCTGCATCTGCATCTGCATTAAACACAAATTTGTTCCTAGTGTTCCAAATTAGCCAATCTGATTGAAGCATTAAGAATAGGCTAACCCAATTTTGAGGAGCTCTAGCTCAAGCGGTATCCGGTGTTAGCTTACCATGCGGAGGTCTCGAGTTCGAATCCCATTAGGGAGATTTGTGTTAGCCTATTTATAGGCCTAGTTGTAGCCATCACGGCCATTTGATGTAGCCTACGGGAAATTTATCTATCATTAATGAAAAAAAAAAAAAAAAAAACCCAATTTTGAGCATGGTAGAGAGGGTGTAACAAAATGCCTGATACTTGAGCTCTTTAGAAGAGGAAGAGGATAGGAGCCAGGTTTTAGTAGTTAATGGACCCCCATTGTTTGGACTCCAACCAAATGTATCAGAATTTGACTTGAATGGCCACGGAAACCCTCGAAGACCAAACTTCCATTCCTGATTGGACCTATATTTGGCAACCGAATCAGATTTCTAAGATTCTGGAATAGGACGAAGAAGGTGATGTTGAAGTATAAATTGATGTAACCATCTATCTGTCCAGAAGGAAGTATTAAGGCCATCACCTATACACTTGCATAACCCTTTGGTGAATAGAGGAAGATGTTTGACTACAGAAATCTTGAATAGTACTCCCTCCGTCCCAAAATGATCTTCTCATTTGCTATTTCTCATCGTCTCAAATAGTTCTTCACATTTCTACATTTTAGGCTTAAACAAAGCATGGCTAGTGAAGCAAGTGTTCATCTCTTTAAAAAGTTTGAATAGTGATGTAAAGACGCAGCAGAATAGTAACTATTAATTGATCGAAATCAATTAATCTGCAAGTAATAAAAATTCCCAAGAAGAATTTCAAAGAAATTCTTGAATAAGAAATAGAGGTTAAAGAGGGATAAATAATTGCAAAGTAATCGAGTTTTTATTGAATTAAAACTATTTTCGGAATACAACTTGAGGCCTATTTTATAGTGCCCATAAAACTTGAAAAACAATCCTAAACCTTCTAGAATTACTCATAACATATATGGTAACATAATAAGACTTAAAAATAGCAAAATAACTTCTAATCCTACTCTAAAACCTACTTTAAATGACCCATCAAAATTAATGACGAAAATACTAATAAAAAGACTAATTAAAACTAAACTAATAATAAAATACTAAGACATTTATAATATTTGATATAATCAAATATACGTATTGCATCATTCACCACCGCTTCAAAAGAACTCGTCCTCGAGTTCATTCTTGCAATTTGAAGTCTTCCGCTCCACTTGAAGAGATATTTGGAATAAACTCGTTCTTTCCTGCGCCTTAATAAATCAGGCACCTCGGCACAAGGAAAGAAATAGGACAAATGCGCATCAACAGTTTGAAAATTTTCTGGCCAAATCCATCCAGGTCCGGGCGGGTGTGAGCCGGGGAGCGGTCGGACCCCAACAACAGGTCCGGTCGGATCAGCTTCTGTGTGCGGACGGACCAAGGTACAAGATGCGGGCGGATCTTGCTCCGGGTCCGGGCAGATCTACCCTTGTACCTTGGAGTCCTGGGTTGAGTTCGTGAGTTCTTGGCTATGGATCTTTATTCTAATTCCTTCATCTCGCTCCGCACAATCTGCCGCCACCACCACTTCAAAAAGTGGCTCCTCGTAATGCACTTCCAAGGACTCTATCACACATACATCAGGTTCCACCACCACTTCAAAAAGTGGCTCATCGGATTTCGATTCTGGAGCAATCTCTCCACCATCGGAAAAAAATTATCACTAATCTTTCCTCCTTTGAAATCCTCATCAAAACCTGTACTATCAACCCCCAAATCTTGGTGAATGTTGCGTTGCACAACATTTAATTCACTTTCTAATGATCGACACTGGATATGCACGCCATCTGCTATTTTACGCCAATATTGACGCTCAGACCGATAACTTGCCGTGCATTCCCTGTCTCTAGCATAGCGTTCCTCGAACTGATATTTCTTCAAATTCTCCGGCTGATTAGCCCTACCGTACGGATCAACGTGACGGAGATCTTCCTCACGCTAGCCATTTCGGTTTACGGGGTTGACACCAACACCACCCCCAACTGCTAAACATCCAACCGTCATTACAAGCTCTGCGATTTGTGCTGCTTGCTCATCTAGTCGCGTTGCTTGCTCTTCCTGTCGCGTTGCTTGTTGTTCCAACATACGTTAAATATTAGCAAGAAGTTGTTGTGTGCCCTCGTTGTGTTCTTCACCGTTAACCATCGTCCAATGATCGTCCTTTTCTGATACCAACTGATGTAAAACGCAGCAGAATAGTAACTATTAATTGATCGAAATCAATTAATCTGCAAGGAATAAAAATTCCCAAGAAGAATTTCAAAGAAATTCTTGAATAAGAAATAAAGGAGGTTAAAGATGGATAAATAATTGCAAAGTAATCGAGTTTTTATTGAATAAAAGCTAATTTTCGGAATACAACTTGAGGCCTATTTTATAGTGCCCATTAAACTTGAAAAATAATCTTAAACCTTCTAGAATTACTCCTAACCTATATGGTAACATAATAGGACTTAAAAATAGCAAAATAACTTCTAATCCTACTCTAAAACCTACTTTAAATGACCCATCAAAATTAATGACGAAAATACTAATAAAAATACTAATTAAAACTAAACTAATAATAAAATACTAAGACATTTATAATATTTGATATAATCAAATATACGTATTGCATCAAATAGTCAAACGCGAAGATCATTTTGGGAAGGAGTGAGTATCTGTCAATGACATAGCAGACTGAAAGTCATTACAGATGGAAACAAGGCAATCATCAGGCCGGAATTGGGTGACTAGTCCTGCAGTAAGGCACAGGTTAAAACTTATCTCCAACCTCACCATTTATCACTGTTTTGTATGACACTGGGGTTATACATTAATTGCATGATGCAAGTGTTGGAGTAGAGATCCTAAAGGAAACGAAGGGAAGAAAATCTGGCAGGAGGGCGAGCGGGCGCTTGGCCTACACCAAGCGGGCGCTTGATGTAGGCAGTAGGGTCTCGTCTCCTAGAAATCTAATTCAGGCGGACGCTTGCATAGGACCAGGCGGGCGCCTAGTGCCGCGTCACAGAATTCGGGAATAGCAGGATTTTCGGGATTCCTCTTGTGTTTAGGTTTAGGTCTTATTCTAGGTTTCCTATATAAGCAATGTTCCACCCCCCACACTCATTGTAACTCCATATTTACATATTATAGTGCAAGATCCTGGCTTGGTAGTGCCCCCAGACGTAGTCAAACATATTGACGAACTGGGTAAACAATTTCTTGTGTTCTTTTGTCTTTTGCTTTGGGTTTCTTATTTCTTGTGCTTGTTTGTGGTGCTGGGTTTTTCTTGCGATTTTCTTGGGTGTTGGGTTGGGAAGGGCTTATTCCACAACAACTGGTATCAGAGCTCCGGTTGAACGATCAGGGGTTATCGGACGATTCGGGTTTATCAAGCAATCAATAATGGGCAAAGATAAACAAGCGGTGGAGAAATTCGATGGGCCTGACTATGGGTTTTGGAGGATGCAAATAGAGGATCTCTTGTATAATAAGGATATATATATGCCTCTAAAAGGAGTCAAGCCGAAAAGCGAAAAACAGGAAGACTGGGATCTCATGGATCGGAAAGTCTTAGGGGTGGTTCGATCTACTTTGTCGAAGTGGATCGCGAAGACTACCAAGAAGGCGAAAACCACCAAGGAGCTATTGGATTATCTTACTGAGAGATTTGAAACTCCATTTGCTGCAAATAAGGTTGATTTGATACGCAAGTAATCTCAAGATGTAAGAGGGAGGATCCATAGCTAAACACATCGATGAGTTTATGGATGTTATAGACTCATTGGCTGCGTTGGAGATTACTTTCGGTGACGAGGTTCATGCTTGTCAATTGCTAGCATCCTTACCAGGAAGTTGGAGCGGAATGGTGACAGTGTTAAATGCTTCAACGGGTAAGAACAAATTGAAGTATGATGATGTTAAGGACTTCCTCTTGGGTGAGGAAAATCACATAAAGAAGTTGGGGACACCGTCTACTTCAGAATCGGCTTTAGCTATAACTAGTAGGGGAAGACCGGGTTCTAGCAATAAAGGGAGAATAGGGTCAAGGGAAAGTGTAATCAGGGGTGGGGATCAGTCTGTGGAGAACAAAGAAAGACCAAGGGTTGCAAGAGGATCGGTAGAGTGCTATCATTGTAAGGAGTTAGGACACTACAAGAGGGATTGTCCCATGCGAGGGGATAAATCGGCGACTGTAATAATCGAATGTGACGATGTACTGATTCTGAGCGATAGTAGTGCGCTGGAATCATGGGTGCTGGATTCGGGGGCATCATTCCACTCATGCGGCATGCAGGGGCGATGGAAAATTACACTTCCGGTGATTTCAGAAAGGTCTATCTGGCGGATGGCGAGCCTTTGGAAATCAAGGGGAAGGGGGATGTCAGAATAGGAGCATCGGACGGGAAGGTCTTACATCTACACGGGGTCAGACACATTCCAGGTTTGAAAAAGAACCTGTTATCAGTTGGGCAGCTGGGTGAAGAAGGTTACATGGTAACTTTTAGCTGCAGGAACTAGGTTATTACCAAGGAGGATTGTGAGATCGCTCGGGGTAATAGGGAAGGAAGATTGTATTTGATGAACAACACCAAGGATAGTATTGTGGTGGCGTCAGCCAAGGGTGATACGGATTTTTGGCACTATTGATTGGGTCACATGGGTGAGAAGGGGGTATCCCCGGTAACTTCTCGGGGTGGTGTGTCAAATTACATGACCTTCATCAATAATGGTGGGGAGTATAAGCTCAGGGAGTTTGAGGAATGATGTGATGCGAATGGATTTTGCATGGATATTTCAGACTCGGGTGGGAGCGAAACAGTTCATGATAACCAAGGACAAGGGGTCACTGACGATGAACCAAATACTCCAGGAACGGATATTCCGCTGGGCATATCTAAAAGAGAAAGTAGATCGGCAAAGGCTCCAGTTTTCTCAAGCAAGGTGAAGTTGAAGTTGGGTATAGCTTCAACGGGGCTTGGAGAATAGGGGAGGAGATGGCACTGCCATGATCGAGGTGAGCACTGGGATGACACCAAAGATGAGTTGAAGACGGATACGGGGCTTGTATACGCGGTTGATCTCTAGGTGGGAGATTGTTCGAGTAGAGATCCTAAAGGAAACGAAGGGAAGAAAATCTGGCAGGAGGGCGAGCGGGCGCTTGGCCTACACCAAGCGGGCGCTTGATATAGGCAGTAGGGTCTCGTCTCCTGGAAATCTAATTCAGGCGGACGCTTGCATAGGACCAGGCGGGCGCCTGGTGCCGCGTCACAGAATTCGAGAATAGCAGGATTTTCGGGATTCCTCTTGTGTTTAGGTTTAGGTCTTATTCTAGGTTTGCTATATAAGCAATGTTCTGCCCCCATACACATTGTAACTCCATATTTACATATTATAGTGCAAGATCCTGTCTTGGTAGTGCCCCTAGACATAGTCAAACATATTGACAAACTGGGTAAACAATTTCTTGTGTTCTTTTGTCTTTTGCTTTGGGTTTCTGATGGATGGTTTTTCATGTATATATTATCTACATCTTCATGTTATTTTTCTGGACTTTTTGATGTAATTTAGAATAGAATTAATGTAATCTTGGTCTTTATGTAATTAAGGAACTTGTTAGGATTTGTGTATTTTGGAACACTTTTAGTGTTATTATGTAACTACAAAGTCCGAGAGCTTAAAGTGTGGAAGACCAAGGTCGGGTCAACATCAAGAGTTAAAGTCAGCCATGGTCAAAGTCAAGAAGAAAAGAAGGAAAAGATGGAAAAAAGTCCAGGCGCCCGCTTATAGCATTCCAGGCGCCCGCTTACTTCAAAATCCGGAAAAGCAAAGTTTCTGTCTTAACCAAGCGCCCGCTTGTCTATGGATAGGCACCCGCCTAGAATACCGCTGGGAAATCTGAAAAGCTTTAGTTTGGGATTATTTTTGGGTCTCCTTTCCTATTTTGGACTCCTCTCTTTTGTATAAAACTCATTAGGTTTTCATTATCAGTTTTTTTATGCTTTTTTTAGGTTTTATTCAAGTTTCAAGGTGTAAACAAGATTTTGGGAATTATTCATCATCAAGCGTTTATCCAGGTTTATGGTTTTTAATCTTATGCTTGTGATTCTTGCTATGTCTATGAGTAACTAATTTCCTTGTTCATGGATTGGGTGTAGCACTATTGAAACTTTATGCTAAATTGGGTTTAATTTAATATCATTCTTGTTCTTTGAAATTGATCTTCATTCATTTAGAGATTTCAACTTTATAGATAGATATTGTTGATCTTTAAATCATTAGGGTTTAAATTATTTCACTAGCGTGGATAATTTTTACATTGACCTAGATTTCATTGAATAGATTTAATTGAGGACCTAGGGGAAATCAAAAGGATCTAAAATCAATTGTTCCTACGAACTTAATAAATTATTTGTGTGTGTTGTTGAATTAGCGGAATTCATCACATAAAGATAATAATAGGGTTGCAATCCGGTGACCAGACCGTTCCAATTCTTAACTAAGTGAACAATTTCTTGAACAAGTTTGATAATCTTTATTTAAAAATGGCATAGAGTGGAAATAGTTGTGAATCCCAATCCGTGAATCTTTGTCATCTTGAATTCAATCCTTGCTTGCTTTGTGATCTTTAATCTTAGTTTATTTTTACTGTTTAGTAGTTAAAGTAGATTAATTAAAAAATCAAATCAAACCCCCCTTGGTTACTCTTTTAAACTAATTAAATTCACTTGTTTGTCCAATAAGTCTCTGTGGGATCGACCCTCGCTTTCGTGCGTTACTACTACGGTAACTAGTGCGCTTGCTAGGTATTTATTACTTGGAATTTTACCCATCAAGTTTTTGGCGCCGTTGCCGGGGACTTGTTTTGATTTACAAGTTAATTTAATCGGTGTATGTTTGGTAGGCGTTCATTGAACCCCGAGTTGGTTCCTTTGGACAATAATATCGATAGACTCAACAGGGGCATTCCCCCTATTTCTGAGTCTGAGTCTGAAGCTTCTGTCACCGAGACAGAGGTAGTTTTAAGTGAATCTGAAACTTCTTCCACCGGGGGAGAAGATATTGGAGTTGTAATGGCTAATCCCTTAATGAAAGAATATGCTAGTCCTAAGGTTGACACATCGATGTCATGTATTGTCCTGACTGAGGCCACTAAATCTTATGAGGCGAAGGGGCATTACTTCAGTCAGTTGCCCAAGTTTCAGGGTCTTCCCGCTGAAGACTCTTTGAACTTCTTGATAGAGTACATGATGATTATATCAGGATTCCCTGTAAAAGAGGGGGTTACTGATGAACAATTAAGACTTAAGTATTTTCCTTTCTCTCTTCAAGGGGCAGCTAAAACTTGGCTTATGTTGCTTCCAGCTAGGAGTATCACTACATGGGATGGGTTGCATGATGCTTTCTTAAAGAAATTCTTCCCACACGCTACTTTGGCCACCTTTAGACAGAAAATCATAGGGTTACTCAAGAGGTAGGTGAGCCATTTCATGAGGCTTGGGATAGGTTTAAAATGTTGCAAGTGCAGTTCCCCCATCATGCTTTTCCTGAGGCCCTTTTACATCAAACATTTTATGGTGGGTTAACTGCAGCAGACCAAGCTATGGTCGACAACGCTGCAGGCGGATTTCTAGGAGCCAAAACTGTTGACCAAACCCAAGAATTATTTGAGATGTTGGGGGCCAATTCGCAAGAAAAAGGCTCTAGAGGGAAACCTAGGGGAGTGCATGAGTTGAGTTGTATGGATGAGTTCACTAGGCAGGTGTCTTTGTTAAACCAAAACATGGCTAAAATGAATTCTAATATGTCCTCCTCAAGTGCTAATGTGGTATCTGATTTTTGTGCTAACTGTGGATCTAACACTCATACTACTAATGTTTGTCAAGTTGTTGCACAGTTTGATTCTGAACAGGTGAATGCGATGCAAGGGTATCCCCCAAGGCAAAATCAAGGTGGTATGTATTCTAACACTTATAATCCAGATTGGAAAAACCACCCCAATTTTTCTTGGAGGGGTAACCCAGGAATTCAGTATCAGCAGCAGAAACCTCTCTATCCTTCTCCCCCACAAGGGAATCTAGAACAGCAGCCCAAGCAATCTCTGGAGGATATGATGAGGTCCATGATGCAAGAGCAGCAACAAATGAAAATGATGATGGAGCAGCGTGAGAAGCAGCAGGAAGCGGTCAACAAAAAGCTGGAGACCTAGATTGGTCAACTAGCTGTGGGTCAGCAAGGGCATAAACCAGGAACCTTCCCTAGTCAAGGGGAACAAGCCAAGGCCATTATGACTCTGAGAAATGGCAAACAGGTAAGCAATGAGGTATGTCCTAACTCTCCTTCTGAAACTGTTGAACCACCTGTTGTTGAGAATGTTGTTGGTAAGAGTACTAATGGCATGGGGGAAATTCATGTGACTGATTCTTCCACCCCCAAGCCATATGTACCTCCTGTACCGTTTCCTAGTAGATTCATGAGAAGTAAGCTGGATAAGCAAATGTCTGATTTATATGACATGTTTTTAAAAGTGAACATTAATCTTCCTTTGTTAAATGTCATTAAAAATATCCCAGCTTATGCAAAGTTTTTCAAAGAACTTAACTCCAGGAAACCCAAGTATGGGAATGATGAGAAATTGGTTATGGGTGAAAGTGCCAGTGCCGTGGTACAACAGAACCTCCCACCTAAATTGAAAGACCCCGGAAGTTTTAATATTTCTATATCTATGGGGGATTCTAAAAAGGTGAAGGCAATGTTAGATTCGGTGCTAGCATTAATTTTTTACATCATCATTTGTATCTTGAGTTGGGTTTACCTGAGCTTAAACCCACCACAATGACCTTGCAATTGGCTGACCGTTCAATCAAGAGGCCATTGGGAATTGTGGAGGATGTTTTGGTGCAGGTAGCCAATTTGATTATCCCTGTGGATTTTGTTGTGCTTGAGACTGTGAATGGTGTTGGGAATAGTCAGGATTCTCCCATATTACTTGGGCGTCCATTTATGGCTACTACTAATACCATCATTAATGTGGGTGACGGGACTCTATCTATGTGTGTGGCTATTGAGAAAATAGAAATATCTGTGTTTGATGTCATGCAAAGTCCCTTAGATGATGAGTCTTGTAACTGTGTGGATATTGTTTAGGATTGTGTGAGTGAAGTTCTGTGGCATGAGAGAGACTGTGAGGAGTTAGAGTCTTTGTTATCAACTGGCGGTGAGAAACTTAGGGATAATGCGGATGTTCAACTGATGGATGTGGAAAAGGCCGACGAACACCATCCTAGTGATGGCCCGTTTCACCCCCTAGGCCACTTCAATGAGAAGTCGGTGCCTTCTATTCTAACCCCTCCAGCTCTTGAGCTGAAAGCCCTTCCCTTCAATTTAAAGTATGTTTTTCTTGGGGAGGGAGAGACTTTGCCCGTGATAATTGCCTCAGATTTGACCCTAGATCAAGAGGCCAAGTTGATCAAAGTGCTTCGTGAGCACAAGCAGGCCATAGGGTGGACCTTAGCAGATATTAAGGGTATAAGCCCCTCCATGTGCATGCACAAAATTAACCTCATAGATGGTGCTAAGCCGTCTAGAGAGAGACAGAGGAGGCTAAATCCTCACATGGAGGAGGCGGTTAGGAAAGAGGTCCTAAAATTGTTGGATGCATGCATTATCTATGCCGTTGCTGATAGATGTGGGTGAGCCCGGTTCAAGTCGTTCCTAAGAAATCGGGCTACACTGTCACCATTAATGAGAGGGGTGAGGAAGTCCCAACAAGGGAAGTGATGGGGCTTAGAATGTTCATAGATTTGCGCAAACTAAATGCTGCAACAAAGAAAGATCACTTCCCTTTGCCCTTTATTGATCAGATTCTTGAGAGGTTAGCCGGACATGAGTATTATTTTTTCTTGGATGGTTTTTCGGGGTATAACCAAATCCCCATTGCACCAGAGGACCAAGCCAAGACCATTTTTACTTGTCCTTTTGGCACATTCGCATTTAGGAGGATGCCCTTTGGGCTTTGTAATGCACCTGCGACCTTTCAAAGGTGTATGACCTCCATCTTTTCTGATTTGATCGAGCGATGTGTCAAAGTCTTCATGGATGACTTCTCGGTATTTGGTGACAGTTTTGATGGGTGCCTACAGAATTTGACAATGGTTTTAAATCGTTGCTGTGAGACAAATTTGACCCTTAGTTGGGAAAAATGTCATTTTCTCGTGAGGCATGGCATTGTGTTAGGGCATTTGGTTTCAAACAAGGGGATTGAGGTAGATAAGGTTAAAATCGATGTGATTTCAAAATTGCCTTCCCCTGTGTCGGTTAAGGGTGTGCGAAGTTTTCATGGCCATGCAGGTTTTTATAGGCGTTTCATAAAAGACTTTTTAAAAATTTGTAAGCCTTTATGTAACCTGCTAGCTAAGGACACTGAGTTCATCTTTGACCAAGAGTGTTTAGACGCCTTCAATCTGCTGAAGGAGAAGTTGACAGGTGCCCCCATTCTATCTAGCCCCAATTGGTCTCTACCATTTGAGATCATGTGTGATGCATCAGATTTTGCGATTGGGGCTGTCTTGGGGCAAATAGTGGATAAATTACCTCATGTGATTCATTACGCAAGTAGAACTTTAAATGATGCACAACTGAATTACACTACCACTGAAAAAGAATTTTTAGCAGTTGTGTTTACTCTTGAAAAGTTTCGTTCTTACTTGCTTGGGTCCAAGGTGATTATCTACTCTGATCATGCTGCACTTAAATATTTGCTGAATAAAAAGGATGCTAAACCTAGACTTCTTAGGTGGATGCTCCTACTGCAGGAGTTTGACATAGAAATAAAATACAAAAAGGGGACCGAAAATGTGGTGGCGGATCACCTATCTAGGCTTGAGGACATCACATTCACTAGTGTAATTGATGGTGCAATTCCGGTTAATGAAAATTTTCCAGATGAGCAACTATTTGCTTTACATGTTCATGAGCCTTGGTATGCGGATCTTGTGAACTTCATTGTTTCTAATATTATGCCACCTAACTTCACTTACGATCAAAAACAAAAGTTTAGATCGGATGTGAAGCACTACATTTGGGATGACCCTTATCTGTGGAAATTTGCCCGGACAAGATAATTAGGAGATGCATTCCGGATCATGAGCAAGCTAGCGTGTTGAGATTTTGCCACGAACTCCAATGTGGGGGTCACTTTAGTGGGCAAAAGACCGCTAGGAAAGTTTTGCAAGAGGGTCTATATTGGCCCACTTTATTTAAAGATGCTCATGCATTTTGTGTGAGGTGTGATAGATGCCAATGGACTGGCAACATAGGAAAGAGAGATGAAATGCCCCTACAACATAATTTAATTGTTGATATTTTTGATGTGTGGGGTATTGATTTTATGGGTCCTTTTCCCCCTTCCCAAGGCTACTTGTACATTCTTGTTGCTGTCGATTATGTGTCTAAATGGGTGGAATCAATTCCTACCCGGACTAATGATGCTAATATTGTTTGCAAGTTTGTGTGTGAAAATATCTTTGGCAGGTATGGAGTGCCGCGCGTCATTATCAGTGACCAAGGGACGCACTTCACAAACAGAATGTTCAATCAAGTGCTAAAAAGATATGGGGTGGGTCACAAGTTGGCTACGGCTTATCACCCTCAAACTTCGGGCCAAGTGGAGGTAAGTAATCGCCAAATCAAGGCGGTGCTTGAGAAAATGGTGCGTCCAAATCGTAAGGACTGGGCTGACAAATTGTGTGATGCACTGTGGGCTTATCGGACTGCATACAAAACCCCCATTGGAATGAGCCCGTACCGGATTGTGTATAGAAAAGAGTGTCATCTGCCAGTGGAATTAGAGCACAAAGCATATTGGGCAACCAAGCAACTAAACATGGATTTGACTCTAGCATGGGAGAAAAGGTTGCTTGACTTGGATGAGCTTGCAGAAATGAGGCAGGATAGTTATGATAGTGCAAAGTTATACAAAGAAAGGACAAAAAGATATCATGATAAAAACCTTAAACCCAAGTTTCTCAAACCGGGTATGAAAGTCCTTCTCTTTAACTCTCGCCTCAAACTTTTTCCCGGAAAATTGTGTTCAAGGTGGACGGGTCCTTATGAATTGGTTCGAGTTTTTCCCCATGGAGCTGTAGAGCTTAAAGATATGAGAGATGGGACAATGTTTAAAGTGAATGGACACCGGGTGAAGCCGTATTATGAGGGACTATCAATTGTGGAAGACATCAATGAAATTGATATAGTTGATTTGATAGACCCGGAGGAGGCCACTTAATTTGCATGTGGCATTATGTCGAGCCAATGACTTAAAACAAAGGCGCTTGTTGGGAGGCAACCCAACTAGGTATGTCATTTATTACTTTCAGTTTTTCCCTTTCAGTTTATCATCATTTGTTGAATTGAGATTGTGTTGTGTCTTCAATGCCATGAGGACATAGCATACTTTTGGTTTGGGGGTGGTGGTATTCATAAAAAAAAAAAAAAAAATTATATATATTAGTATTTATCGCTTTCGTGTCTTTTATTTCTGGGACGGTTCGAACTACGGTGACATGAGCCCCTTATTGTCCTAGGGGGAACGTAGGCAACGAAAGTGCGGTCAAAAAGTTGTCTGTGTCATCCTTTGTGGATCTCTCCGAGTTTAAGGGTTTATAGGGGAGTGTAAATAGTGTCACCCTCCAAAAAGATTTTATTTTTTTTGAGACATTTTTATTTTTTATTTTTTTATAAAGGATATTACGCTTGTGATGTTTGTTTGTGGTGATGTGCAGAAAAGCAGTCCAACCAGCGAGGCGAAGGTCAAAAAAAAAAAAAAAAAAAAAGACCAAGCGCCCGCTTGGGGTGAAGCAAGCGTCCGCTTACTTGATGGTTTTTGGTTTTCAAGTTTCTAAAATATATTGGCGTCCGCTTGCTTTTGATCAAGCGCCCGCTTGGTTATGAATAGGCGCGTGCTTGATGGCGTTAAGGCGCCCGCTTACTAGGGAATTTGAAAGAGTAATGTTTCTGGTCAAACCAAGCGCCCGCCTGGTAGGGCACAAGCGCGCGCTCGGAATGCCGAAAGTTCAGAATTGTCAGGGTAAAAGCCCAAAAAAAAATAAAAATAAAAATTGGTCTCTCTCCCAAAAATTAAAAATCCCTAACTCTCTCTCTCTCTAAGAATACCGAGCCTCCCTCTCCTTCTCTCTACAATTCCTCCCACAAATAACCATCTTCATCCCTCTAAATCACCAAATTCGAATTGCCCAACCTTCTTCCTCCATACATTGCAAGAAATCAACCCAAGAAGTCCATTGAATCCCAAGTCTTGAGGAGGTTTTGAAAGTTTCTAAATATCGTGAAAAAGGGAGAAATTGGGCATCATAGAGTGGGAATTCACGGTAGTCAAGGAAGGAAAAAGTGTTCATAAGGAAAGGCTTCATCTAGGTCGGTCATCTTCTCAAACTCCGGCGAGGTTTTCCGGCGACTGTCCGGTAAGAAAATTTCCAGAATTTTTAGCTTTGTTGGTGAATATTAAGTATGCCTCCCAAAGGAAAAGGCCGTTGTTGGTCCCTAAAGGGGCAACAAGGGTGTGAAAATCGCTAGAGGGGGGGTGAATAGCGTTTTAAAAATTCTTTTCAAACCCTTTTGCAATTTAATGGCAGATGCGCACAACTCTTATTTTGGCTAAGTATAGCGCGCAGCAAGAGTGTGAAATGCACAGCGGAAATTTAAAGCAGCTCTGCGCAGGGTATACTGCGCAGAGATAAAAACGCACGCGCTAAGTATGAGGCTAAAGAGTGGCGCAAAATGGGATTCTAAGGCAAATGAGCAATAACAATAATAGCATCAAATAGTTGCAATCTGAAAGATCAAACAAAGCAGTTCATAAAAAGTTAAGCAGAGAATATGCAATAAGTAAAATGAACACGCTATTTGGAGAGGTTCGATCGATGAAAGATCTACATCCTCTACCAAGATGGTTAGTCTTGGATTTCTAATGGAGATCTTATTATATGAGAGAGTATTACAAATTACAACATTTGAGCTCAATACTAACTCAAGATCTATTATCTATGAAGAACAAATCCTAGACTAAACCGGTGTATCTCAAGAAGTTAGATCAAAATGATCAAAGCTTCAAGAGGTGTGTGTGTGACAGAAATTCTGGGCTCTATGAATATGAAAGATGAAGAGCACGAAGAATTTCTGGTGATATAGGCTTTGTGATATGAGCAGGAGTTTTGAAGGTTTGAAGATCTTGAAGGCTGTTCTAAAGAATCTGTAAAAACTAAGCAGCAGACTTCAGATCTTCATGGTTTCTCAATGAAGCATGAAACTCGAGCTCTGAAGCATAATGACCAACAAAGGGATCTTGATCAACGAAGATGATCAAGGGCCGATGAAAGGGGCTGAATCAAAAGGCAGCTTCAAAGGCAGCTTGGAAATGAAGATGAGCAGGCTATTTATAGCTGAGAGCTTGAATATAGCCGTTGGAGCTCAGAGCAAGGACAATAAGCTGGCACAACATGATTGGTGCGCAGGTGTCCTTTATAGCCGTTGGGGCTCTGATCAAAGATGATGACCTGGCACAATATGATTGGTGCGCAGGTAATTTAGAGCCGTTGGAGACTGAGCATGAAGACCAAATTCAAAAGCTTCTTCTAGAAGGTTGACAGCTGTCTTCACTTGAGATATTATGTTTGAGCGCATCTCCACCGTTGGCTATGCTGAGTGTGCAGGATTTGTCGTTTGTGCACACCTCAGCTTTTTAATAAGCGTGCATCTTCTAAGCGCTTTTCCAAACTTTCTAGAAAGTGAGATCAGGAGATGAGGATCTTGACCAAGGTTGTGTCCGCGCACAAAAGACATGCGCATTGCCGGCGCGCATGGATTCAGCGCATGAGCAGCATGGGCACCATGCTTGGTCACAAAAAGATTTTTGGAGATTTAGGAAATAAGATCTTAAAAACTGAGCAGGGGTCAAGGGCTGCGCAAGATATCTATGCGCAGTGGCGACCTGCGCAAAGAACATCCTGCGCAGTGAAGTGAATCCTGCTTAGGAAATCTTCGATTCTTTAAAGCTTCAAGTCCTATCATCTAAGCCTATACTATAAAAAGGACTTTGCTAAAAATTGAAGTTATAAACTTCTTTACATGAGGTCCTAAAGTCCGTAAAAATACTTATAGGTGATGGTATCAATCAATTCTAACAAATGTAGGAGGGTTGAGTGATAAGCATACCCAACAATCTCCCCCTAAATGATTGATGCCATTACCTACTATAGCAAAGGCAATTCATTTGTACTTGATAATAACATGTCCATAAAAATGTGAATGGTAAATCATGCCTCAAGTCAATGCACACACTAGCCAGTGCTATAGATTTCTAATCTATCCAAAAGATTAAAAACTTACAAAATGGGAAAGATAGAAATGTCATTCAGAGCATATAAGTAATGAGATGAAGTTTTAAGTATGCGTTTAAACTGAATGTTTAAACATCATGCGTAGAAGACATGAGCAGTTAAGATTATGCGCATGAGTTTAAGTAATAATGCATTCAATGTTCCACAAACGAATGATTTGAATTGAACAAGGTTTTTGTGAAAGCTTTATGATGCATTCTTCTCATTAAAACTTTGAAGGATTGACTGTTACAGATTACAAGTTTTAATCGAGGAATAAACAAAAGAGAGGTGCGCACAAAAACAAAAGCGCACGAAATGAAAGCGCATAAAACATATTGTGCAAACGAGAATTAAAAAGTCAAAAAAAAAAAAAAAAAATTACTTACAAAGGAAATCTAATCTATGTTGATCCGTTGCAGGGCTTCGCGCATCTCATTCTGAAGACCGTTGAATTTGTTCATGAGTTCCACCTTTAAATTTTGAAATTTGTCCTGGAACTCCACAGCTTTTCCAACATAAATGTTCATTCCTCTGCGCATATCAGCATTGTCATCCACTAGCTCTCTGAACCTTGCTCTGCTGTCCGACAGGATGGCAGTTTGCATAGCTTCTAATCTTAAGTCAGTATGGAGGCGCTGAGTGTTGACGCTTGCCTGAATGTCTAACATTGCGTAGTCTAATTTGTCGTTGAACGCCACGGAAAAATCTGTCATGGACTTAGCAATGCTTCGACGCACTTCTTCAATATTATGCGCAGAGCCTCCTTGTTCAATCTTCTCTATCTGAGCCACCATCTGCGCTTGAAGGTCATCAAATCCTCTATGTAACCCATCTGCAAGGGTTTTCTTGAGCTTTTTCAGAATGTCCCTGAGTCCACCATCAAACGCTCCAAAGGTGCACACATTTTTGAGTTGTGCGCTGACATTTTCAAGCTGAGCGCTGATGGATTTCAGGGAGTCCAGGATAAGATGTTCCAAAGTGATAGGAACTTTTTCTTGCGCAGGCTCAGATGGACTTGCCTTTGCTTTAGCACTCTCCGTGCTTTCCTTTGCCTTTGCTTCTTCTTTGGCAGCTTTCTCCCCCTTAATGGTATCAATCTCCAAACGCTGCATATTAAGACGATATAATAAAGCAGTTTGAGCAGTAAGGAGTTGATTAAGCTGCAGCTGCGTAGCGACTTGATTCGCTTGAACAGAATGCAAGCTCTGCACGATCTGGCGCAGCTCAGCTGAAGAGGAAGGAGGAGTCTCAGGGGCTGAAGATGGAGATTGAACTGGAGAAGAATTACTGCTATCGGTGGCTGCGGAACTAGTTCGGCGCTTCTTCATTCCTTTAGCGCTGCTGCGCACCTTTTGCTTGAGACGAGAAGAGGTAAGTGCGATATCAGCACTGGGGATGGCTTCTAGAGAGGCTTTGTGCATTTTCTCCCCCTCAACAGTATCATCATCTGAATCACCACGGAAAGCAGCCTTGCGCTTCTTAGTGGTTGGCTTTGAGGGAGCAGGAGCTGGAATGATGGTAGGATCAGCCTCTTTGATAGAAATCCCTTTGGTGGATTGAACCAAAGGAATATCCTTGAGCTTTTTGCTACTTGGCGACGCAATGCCCTTTCCCTTGCGATAGTACGCTTCTTCTGCGGTCTCTTGCACAGCATCCGTTGATCTTCCTGCATTCTTCTTGGATTTGACCACAGGAATTGGGCCTATCCATGGTTCCTTGTTGGGAGCGGCATCAGACAGCCAGATTTCATAGTAATCGGCGTTGCCTATCTCACTGCGCAAATTCTGAAGGTGTACTCTAGAATAGTACTTTGCGTCGCAAGACTGCTTCTTGATTGACTTTTCTTCAACAAAGGTGGCCAATTCACCATAAGTCAATAGGAGTTTGGTTAGCAGTCTGCAGTGAGTTCGGTACTTGGTCTTCCCTGCGTTCAGCTTCTTCTCATAGCTTGTCATCCCCTTCACAATCTCATTGAATATTATCTGCGGCCAGTCTAGTTGATCTTCGTTGAAGATGGCTGCGCAGTATTCCCACTGCTTAGAGATGAAATGTCCATTATTTCCATTCTTGCAGTTGAGGGAATCTCCAATTAGGGTGCACAGGTGATACATCACCTCACCAAATTCCTTTCTATTATACATTGGCCATTTCTTGTTGAGGGAAGGAATGCCAATGAGCTTCTGTGCAAGCGCATTTTAATGAGCCTCATCATAGCTGACTGAAGAGCTATCAACATTGAAGTTTAGGAGGCTGCGAATGTGATTGGGGTGAACCACTACATCACTGCTCTGGACGGTGGCCATGATCATGTCTGTTGTCTTGCCGTCAAGTTGCGCAGGAACAACTTTTGCTGTGCTGAAGAATTCATCTAACAGAGCAGGCACTATGAATGATTGCTCAAGAGTGAATAATGGAAGAATGCCGGAGGTGCTGAGAAGATGAAGCAGATGACGACCAATCGCATCTAATGAGAGATCTGCCGGAATAAGTTCCCAACCCAGAATGAAATAAACATGTCCCTGCGTAAAACAATAGATAGAATTAGACAACCTATTGCTTATGGAGCTGTGCGCATATGCAAGTAATGCAGATATACCTTGGCACAAGTTCCATGATAAACAAAAATATGCGCAGGAAGTTGAGGGTGCGCAAAGAAAATAAAAATGCATACGCAGAGGGATCGTGCGCACAGAAAATAAATACTTGTAAAGAAGTGTGCGCAGAGAAATAGATACACCTATATGCGCAGAAAGCTATGCGCAGGAAACTGTGCGCAGAGCACAAAGATGGGGGTATGAAAAATAGACTAAATAAAATAATAAAAAAAATAAATAAGAACATGAACACCCAAGAACACTGAAAAACAAAACTTGACAGAATTCAACAAAAAGTACATCGAAATGACGGCGAGAACAGGACGAAGTCAACCATGTAAAAAGTATGGTCAACGACATTAAAACAAACCCAGAAATTCAGAAAAACGGTTCGACTGCTAAGGAAGTTACGAAGCTCAAAAATTGACGAAAAACATATGTAACGACCATTGATCATGAAATGAACTACATGAAAGAGTAGATCAGGCAAATACGAACACAACACAACGATCGATTTCAAAAATGATCAGTAAATAAGGGAGAAATCGAAAAAGGGAGTCTTGAGACCTTCAAGAACAACAATGGCGGAAAAAATAAGGAGTTATAGTGAAACATACCATGTCTTTGACGGTGGGATGCCTTGATTGTCGTTCTACTTCTTCTTCTTGAGAGTTTCCAGAGTGCGAAGAAGAGTCGGAGAGGATGATTTCTGGTTGAGTTTTGGTTTTCTTAGGCGCCATTGAAATGGTTTGAGAGAAGAAAGATTTAGGTTGAAGATAAAGAACAGGAGATGAAAAAAATAGAGAGTTTTGAGCAGAGGTTAGAAAGAGAGAATTTAGAGAGAAAATTTAGAGGGAAGAGAGAGGTAGAGAGAGAAACGGTTTAAGTAGGGAAGGAGATGTTAGGCGCACGATAGCTAATAAAAGTTGAGAAAATGTGCAGTGGCGCAGGATAGCAATACCACGTGTCACAAAATGGAACGCGCGTGCGCAGGCCTATGCGCGCGTGTGCGTGTGAAGTTCTAAGCCGGTCACTGTCAAGTCGACTTCCTCATAAATGGTGAGTCAGTGAAATGACGGGCGCACGTTAGCAGGGTGACGTGGCCGAATGGGGAATGCGCGTGCGCAGTCTTTGCGCGCGCGTGTGTCAGCGAAAAGAGGCTGACGGCTGTCGCATCACCTTCCTCATTAAATGGTGAGCAGGGATACGAAATCAGGCGCTGTCACAATCGCAGTTTGCATTAAATGACAATGGGACATGCGCAAGGGTAAAAAGGTAATTTCCCAAGAAAGTTCAAAAAATAAAAGCACGGGAAAATTGAATTACACAAGTACCCTTGTGACTCAGCGTTGACTTTTCAGTCAAGGACCTATGTGAAAAATCTAATGAATGGAACACTTACCTGCGGTCCACGATGATTTGCGCATGGATAGTTATGCGCAGCGCATTGATAGCGCAGAGATTCTGTAAATCTCAGAACAGTTGTTTCATGCGCAGACAGTTGTTTGCGCAGGTGTTGCACAGGGCGCATGAGACTTAACCTATTTTGCACACTTACCAAGCAAATACATTAGTATCAATAAATCATATGGACAAGTTAGCTAAGATTAAGCATACCCATCTCTCCTTTCAAGAGATCACTTGTTAATTTTTGAGGAGATGATATTAGATGTTGATGAGCTTGATAATAGTGCTTGGTAGGATTGAAAAACTGCTATGGTGGACATATTATCGCAGAGAATTGGGTAATTATCTTCATGAATTCCATAGTCTACAGGTTGCTTCATCCATAAGATTTAGCAGCAGCTTTCACCAGCAATATATTCTGCTTCAGTAGTGGAGATGGACACAGCAACTTGCTTCTTGCTTGCCCATGCTACAAGTCGATTTGACATGTTCCACTTGTGTTCTTCCTGTCAATGGTGCACGCTGCGTAGTCCGCATCTGAATAACCTACAGGTTTAAAGTTCGAATCTTTGGTGTACCAAAGTCCAAGGTTAACAGAGCCAAATATATATCTAATACTTTTTACAGCAGTTGTGTGCTTTAGAAGAATTAGCATGATAGTGCGCACATATCCAATCAACATAATATCTTGGCCAGCTAGCGGAAGATAAAGGAGAGTTAATCATACCTAGATATAGTCTGATCAACTTTACCTTTTCAGTCTGTTAAATTAGTTGCTTGTGGCCATTGGAGTGTCGTATGCTTTTAGCATTCAAGTCCAAACTTCTTGATTAATTTCCTTGTGTACTTGACTTGATTTGCGAAGATGCCATCATTCAATTGATTGATTTTAAGCCCGAGGGAGAATGTGAGTTCTCCCATCATGCTCATTTCAAACCAGCTTTTCATTTGCTTTTCAAAGCGCTTACAAAGAGACTCATTAGTAGAACCAAATATAATATCATCGACATAAATTTGAACAAGTAAAGAATGATCATTATACTTAGCAATAAAAAGAGTTGTATCGATTTTACCGCACTTGAAGCCTTTCTCTAGTAGGAATTTTGATAGCGTATTGTACCATGCTCTTGGAGTTTGCTTAAGACCATACAAAGCTTTCTTGCTTTGATTCTATGATGCTTCCATTCTTATCCATCTTGTTTCCGAACACCCATTGAAGCGCTAAATATTGGATGAGCTTTTCTTGCACTTCTTGCATAGCATCGATCCATCTTAAAACATGGAGCACTCTATCAATCTTCTTTGATTCGACATAAGAGATAAACGAATGCTACACCGCAAAGTTTGATGTTCTAGATGTGCGAATCCCTATATTGTGATGATAGGAATACGAAGATCAATGGGAATTTTATTTGCTTCAGCATCACGATCATCAAAGGTGATTTGTTGAAGTGGAGAAACATCATGCGCAGGAGGAGGTGTTTGCGCATCAGGAGTTGCAACTTCAGGCGCAGCAATTATAGTATGCGCATGAGATGGACTGATTCTGAATCTGCTTGATCTATGTCCTGCGCAGGAATAGAATTACTGCGCACCTGTCTAAAAAGCTCAGCAGAGTCATCAGAATCATTGGGAGCCAAATGTGGCTCAAGGAGAGAATGCTTATCAAAAAGTAGCATGTACAGATACTAAAATGACTAGAGATTTATCTTATTAAGATCATGAAAACCTTATAGAATGATTGGCATACCCAACGAAAATACGTTCAACTGCTTTGGCGTCGAATTTACCTCTATAGCGTTTGTAGCCAAAGAATTTGAAGAAAGAAAACAATGTTGGGCGCTTTCTCTTTCTCCATTGATCGTATGGAGTATAGACGTAGGCTTTGTTGATGAGGGATCTTTATTTTGAGTAAAACATGCACCGTTGCTGCTTCTACTATCATTGTCTAACCATCCTCAATCAACGAGTGATTCTTTCCACAACGCCATTTTGTTGCGGAACTCCAGTAGCAGAGAAATTGTGAAGAATACCATTTGTTGATTCTCACAATATTGAGCGACATCGATGTTCATAAATTCTGTTCCATTGAAGTGTCGAACTCTATTGATGTCTTCTATGTTTGGAGATTTAGAAGGAGAGCAGCCAGGATATCATTAGAGATACCACAGGTTGGTCCAAAACTTCGCGGTAGTGAGCGGTCCAAACATATGAGGTGAAGCGGATGTAAGCGATTTGACATCGGAGCAATCTTGCTGGAGAAGAACTGCTCAGGTTGCTTACTAAGCTGGCATGGTGCTTATACCATTGCTAGCTGTTTTCACTTAAGCTTATTGCTACAAAACAAGGATTAGTAAATAGAAATTATAGCGGTAAGATCAAATAGATTAGAAATTGGTCTTACGAGTCCTTGTGAGAAAAGTTTGTCCAGAAACGCCATTTTTGGTGAAACATTTCGATGAGGTGATATGGCATTCCAGACCTTTATCTCATAATTGTGATATGGAGAGCAGGTTGCTTGAGGCTTAATCTTTTATGATTAGTCCAAATCCAATTATGTGCCCTTTGTTGTTGTCACCATATATTACTGAGTGATCTCTTCCTTCGTGCGCACCTTTAAGAGTGTTGACATCTCTAGTAGTGTCTAGAATCCACTATCGATATCAACTGAGCTTGAGAGAGCGCAGTAAAGTAGATCTTTCCTGCTTGTTGAAACATTAACTTGCGCTCTACAGCAGAGTTATCTTTTAAGATCAGCAAACTTTGAGAAATTCCTTGCGCGGCTACGGAGTTGGTGATGACGCAGCTTCTGTCAAGTTGGCTCTGGCAGATAGGTGCTTGTCATTCTGTCTTTAGCTCCTTTTCTGCGCAATTCTCCTCAGCAACCATTCTGCACTGCTTTGATGCTTTGTGCGCAGGGTTGCTTTTCCTTGTACTCAAGTTTTGAAGGAGGCATTGAAGCGTAATGTCCTGGCTTTCTGCAGTAAACCAAGTCATCTTTCTTTGAGTCTCTATGAAAGAGAATACGGATCTTTGCTTGAGGATCCACCAGGTTTGGAGAGCTTTCTGAATTTGATGAGGTTTGAGCAGGCGCAGGAATGTGTGAAAGGTTAGCCATTGCCCTAGATTTGAAGCCATATTGAATCGGCACCCAAGCTGTTAAGCTTGAAAAACAGAAACATGTTTTATGAAGGTGTTTGCTCTGATACCACTTGTTGGTCCCTAAAGGGGCAACAAGGGTGTGAAAATCGCTAGAGGGGGGGGTGAATAGCGTTTTAAAAATTCTTTTCAAACCCTTTTGCAATTTAATGGCAGATGCGCACAACTCTTATTTTGGCTAAGTATAGCGCGCAGCAAGAGTGTGAAATGCACAGCGGAAATTTAAAGCAGCTCTGCGCAGGGTATACTGCGCAGAGATAAAAACGCACGCGCTAAGTATGAGGCTAAAGAGTGGCGCAAAATGGGATTCTAAGGCAAATGAGCAATAACAATAATAGCATCAAATAGTTGCAATCTGAAAGATCAAACAAAGCAGTTCATAAAAAGTTAAGCAGAGAATATGCAATAAGTAAAATGAACACGCTATTTGGAGAGGTTCGATCGATGAAAGATCTACATCCTCTACCAAGATGGTTAGTCTTGGATTTCTAATGGAGATCTTATTATATGAGAGAGTATTACAAATTACAACATTTGAGCTCAATACTAACTCAAGATCTATTATCTATGAAGAACAAATCCTAGACTAAACCGGTGTATCTCAAGAAGTTAGATCAAAATGATCAAAGCTTTAAGAGGTGTGTGTGTGACAGAAATTCTGGGCTCTATGAATATGAAAGATGAAGAGCACGAAGAATTTCTGGTGATATAGGCTTTGTGATATGAGCAGGAGTTTTGAAGGTTTGAAGATCTTGAAGGCTGTTCTAAAGAATCTGTAAAAACTAAGCAGCAGACTTCAGATCTTCATGGTTTCTCAATGAAGCATGAAACTCGAGCTCTGAAGCATAATGAACAACAAAGGGATCTTGATCAACGAAGATGATCAAGGGCCGATGAAAGGGGCTGAATCAAAAGGCAGCTTCAAAGGCAGCTTGGAAATGAAGATGAGCAGGCTATTTATAGCTGAGAGCTTGAATATAGCCGTTGGAGCTCAGAGCAAGGACAATGAGCTGGCACAACATGATTGGTGCGCAGGTGTCCTTTATAGCCGTTGGGGCTCTGATCAAAGATGATGACCTGGCACAATATGATTGGTGCGCAGGTAATTTAGAGCCGTTGGAGACTGAGCATGAAGACCAAATTCAAAAGCTTCTTCTAGAAGGTTGACAGCTGTCTTCACTTGAGATATTATGTTTGAGCGCATCTCCACCGTTGGCTATGCTGAGTGTGCAGGATTTGTCGTTTGTGCACACCTCAGCTTTTTAATAAGCGTGCATCTTCTAAGCGCTTTTCCAAACTTTCTAGAAAGTGAGATCAGGAGATGAGGATCTTGACCAAGGTTGTGTCCGCGCACAAAAGACATGCGCATTGCCGGCGCGCATGGATTCAGCGCATGAGCAGCATGCGCACCATGCTTGGTCACAAAAAGATTTTTGGAGATTTAGGAAATAAGATCTTAAAAACTGAGCAGGGGTCAAGGGCTGCGCAAGATATCTATGCGCAGTGGCGACCTGCGCAAAGAACATCCTGCGCAGTGAAGTGAATCCTGCTTAGGAAATCTTCGATTCTTTAAAGCTTCAAGTCCTATCATCTAAGCCTATACTATAAAAAGGACTTTGCTAAAAATTGAAGTTATAAACTTCTTTACATGAGGTCCTAAAGTCCGTAAAAATACTTATAGGTGATGGTATCAATCAATTCTAACAAATGTAGGAGGGTTGAGTGATAAGCATACCCAACAGCCGTGCTCCCCCTCCCCCTGTTGAATTAGATTATGATAGTGCCCGGTTTGTCTCGAGGAAGTCACAAAACTTCTTTGAGTCTAAGAAGGGTAATGGGGATACAGTTGAAAGGGGGTTTGATTTTAAGAGTTGTGGGCTGCAAGAGTTGTTTAATTTCTATAAATTGAATAAATTAGCGGCAAATCCAGCTCGAGCGGGAGTTAGCTTGTTGGTGTAGGAGTTTTATGCTAATTTGCACTCGGCATCTGAGGCCGGGAGTGTACGAGTGAGGGGGCGTGATGTGGATTTCACTGATGCCATTGTAAACGAGTTGTACGGGATGTCTATGGGAGTTGCAGAGGAGGATTGTGCATACTGGAAATTGAGGGGTGAGTTGAAGGACAATTTGTTGGGTGCGTATCCTAAACTATCGGAGGCCTTTGGGTTTCAGCTAGATCCCAGTTATTACAAGAATGGTTATATGTTCCATGTGAGTGCTTTGAGGTTCGAGCTGAAAGCCATTTACAGATTTATCTGTGAAAGAATAATGCCCACTGGACATTATCAAGAAGTGCACTGGACCGGGGCCCCCCTGTTGTATGTGATGGTGAAGAGGTTGCCGGTGGATATTGGGGCCATAATGAGGAATGAGGTCGTTGAGAGGGCCATCAATATTGGTCACAGTAACTTTATTTTTCCAATCATGATCACTCGGTTAATTGAGAAGGCTGGGGTTTCATTGTCAGGGGTTCAGAAGAATTTGGTGGCTGGAACTACTGTGACGAAGACATCTATAGAGGGTGGTAGTTCACATCCGGTAGGGAAGCAGGGAAGCAGTGGCCAGGCGGCCAATGTTGAGGAGGATACCCCGATGACCCAAAGGGAGTTTAGTCGTTGTATGTCTGAGCGGATTCAGGGGTTGGAGGAGAAGATAGACGGGTACCACCAGCAGCAGCTCTTAGCTGATTATCACAGGCAGAACCGCGAGGATGAGCATGATGAGCGGGTGAGGAAGATGGAGGAGGCATTTTATGGTAACCTTCAGGAGGAGCAGTATTACAGATGCCGGATGATGGCGCATCACTTCCCTGGGGAGCAGTTTCCCCCGACGTTTTATCCACCACCTCCTTCTCCGTATATGCCACCTCCGAGCAGTTCGTGGGCTGGAGCTTCATGGGATGAGCCGATGAGTGGACCGGATCAGGGGTCTGGTTCAGGTTCGGGCATGCCGGGTCCTTGGGACCACATTTTTGGACCTCCCCCGCAGTGAGTGGCGCGAGGTATTTCCATTCCCTTTTTCTTTTGAGCATTAGTTGTGAGAGCATTGGGGGCAATGCTCATAATTAGTTGGGGGTGGGAATACCTGTTTATTGGATGCATTCTATCATCACTTATTGTATAGTTAGTTAAAAAAAAAAAAAAAAAGAGAGGCTAGGTGAAAACCTGAAAGGGCGCCTAGGCAAAAGGAGAGGAAGAGAACAAAATCCTTTGGCGGAGGCGACATAAGGGCGGTATGGAGTGTTCGGGTTGGTTACATTTGAAGTAGGAGGTTGGATAGAGGAGTTAGGTTAGAAATCCTCATTTGTTTTGTGGAGTCATAAGGGGTGTTGGTGTATTAATGAGGTAAATCATTATTAAAGACCTATCTTTACTTTGGTTTCTTTTTGAGGGAGAGTGTAGTGTGAGAACAGCGTGGGGGAAACATAGGTAATTTTAGTTCCCCCTTAGCTTTTTGAGTGGGCCCTAATTCGATGGCGTTTTATTTTCTTATCATGGATGTGCTATCAATTAGGGCCAGTCGCATTTGTTTTGTTTGGAGTTATAAGGAGCGGAGTTTCTTACACTACGTATGTGTTGCTTCTATCGTGACTTGTTGGATGGGGTTGTAGAGGTGATAGGTATCATTTTCTCTCATGCTACGCTAATTAGACCGGTGTTTAGAAGTGGGGTTAGGAATATTACTCAGGGACGAGTAATGGTCTAAGCGTGGGGGAATTTGATGGATGGTTTTTCATGTATATATTATCTACATCTTCATGTTATTTTTCTGGACTTTTTGATGTAATTTAGAATAGAATTAATGTAATCTTGGTCTTTATGTAATTAAGGAACTTTGTTAGGATTTGTGTATTTTGGAACACTTTTAGTGTTATTATGTAACTACAAAGTCCGAGAGCTTAAAGTGTGGAAGACCAAGGTCGGGTCAACATCAAGAGTCAAAGTCAGTCGTGGTCAAAGTCAAGAAGAAAAGAAGGAAAAGCTGGAAAAAAATTCCAGGCGCCCGCTTACTTCAAAATCCGGAAAAGCAAAGTTTCTGTCTTAACCAAGCGCCAGCTTGTCTATGGATAGGCACCCGCCTGGAATACCGCTGGGAAATCTGAAAAGCTTTAGTTTGGGATTATTTTTGGGTCTCCTTTCCTATTTTGGACTCCTCTCTTTTGTATAAAACTCATTAGGTTTTCATTATCAGTTTTTTTATGCTTTTTTTAGGTTTTATTCAAGTTTCAAGGTGTAAACAAGATTTTGGGAATTATTCATCATCAAGCGTTTATCCAGGTTTATGGTTTTTAATCTTATGCTTGTGATTCTTGCTATGTCTATGAGTAACTAATTTCCTTGTTCATGGATTGGGTGTAGCACTATTGAAACTTTATGCTAAATTGGGTTTAATTTAATATCATTCTTGTTCTTGTTCTTTGAAATTGATCTTCATTCATTTAGAGATTTCAACTTTATAGATAGATATTGTTGATCTTTAAATCATTAGGGTTTAAATTATTTCACTAGCGTGGATAGTTTTTACATTGACCTAGATTTCATTGAATAGATTTAATTGAGGACCTAGGGGAAATCAAAAGGATCTAAAATCAATTGTTCCTACGAACTTAATAAATTATTTGTGTGTGTTGTTGACTTAGCGGAATTCATCACATAAAGATAATAATAGGGTTGCAATCCGGTGACCAGACCGCTCCAATTCTTAACTAAGTGAACGATTTCTTGAACAAGTTTGATAATCTTTATTTAAAAATGGCATAGAGTGGAAATAGTTGTGAATCCCAATCCGTGAATCTTTGTCATCTTGAATTCAATCCTTGCTTGCTTTGTGATCTTTAATCTTAGTTTATTTTTACTGTTTACTAGTTAAAGTAGATTAATTAAAAAATCAAATCAAACCCCCCTTGGTTACTCTTTTGCACTAATTAAATTCACTTGTTTGTCCAACAAGTCTCTGTGGGATCGACCCTCGCTTTCGCGCGTTACTACTACGGTAACTAGTGCGCTTGCTAGGTATTTATTACTTGGAATTTTATCCATCAGTTTCTTATTTCTTTTGCTTGTTTGTGGTGCTGGGTTTTTCTTGCGATTTGCTTGGGTGTTGGGTTGGGAAGGGCTTATTCCACAACAGCAAGATATCCAAGTTTGTGCTAATCCAAAGTGCTCAAGAGTGTTCTTAATGAATGACCACTCTAATCTATCGTAAGCCTTGGAAAGGTCAATTTTAATGCCTAAATCCCCAATTTTAGACATGTGTTTACGAATGGAGTGCAGAAGCTCATGAGAGAATGGAGTGCAGAAGCTCATGAGAGATAAGAATGTTATATCATGTATACTCCGCTAAGGAATGAATGCATTTTGAAACCGAGAAATATGCTTTCCCAAAAATGGACACATATGAGCTACAATGATAGAACTAATAATATAAGGGAAAATTGCAAATTGGTAACCTGTGTTTGTCTCACGTTTGCAATCCCCAACCTGAGAGTTGAATTGTGCCAATCAGGAACCTGAGTTTGTCAATTTGTTGCAATGTGGTGAATAAACTAACTTTTCGTTAATTTTTTAACGGACTTAAACACATGTGCCTCGCACATGACTTTTGAGAAGGTCAATCTTGTCAATTCCTGGAATCTGAGCAAGGCACATATTTATTGAGGGGGTCAACTTGCAAGTTTTTGAAAATAAAGAGAATAATAAAAAATATACCTAAATTTTTTTACACCACCACCACTACCCCTAGCACCACCACCATCGCCACCCTTAACACCACCACCACCATCTCTCTCCATTACCAAACCTAGCACGACATTCACTCCCCTTCCATTTCTCTCCATTCCCAATCCCAAAAGCACCATTCAAAACCAGATCTTAAAAGAAAGCACGCCCTCTCCCACCTCTCAACCACTACCGCCACCGCCAGCCCAATCAATTTCGATCCTTTCATCATCCCTTACCACATAATTTCTCAACGCCTTTCCTTCTCTGATCTCGCTCTTCAATACTTGAACCCGCCTCCATACCTTGTTACCCACAAAAATCAATTCTCATCACCGACAGTTCCCTCACCAATTTCTCAGTCGATTACTCCCCAATCACCATCAAAACTCAGATTTTGGAAAACCAAAAACCAAATTTCGAAAATCTAAGTTTTTGAACCCAGATTCCAGATTCCGAAGATGAGTTTCCAAATTTGAAAATTGATGGAAATGGGGAAGGGAGGGGGTGGAAATGGGGAAGGGCCATTTCTGGGTTCTTGATTTTATTGGGGGGTTTTTTTTTTGGGTCAAAGGAGTGTATATGTTATAAATGTAGGGATATATTGGTCATTTTATTTCTCAAACCTTTCATGTGTAGCTCATATGGTCTTTTTTCGTTTTATTATTTTCTTTATTTTCGGATTGACAAGATTGCCCTTCCCAAAAGTCATGTGTGGGGCACATGTGTTTAGCTTCGTTAAAAAATTAACGAAAAGTTAGTTTATTCACCACATTGCAACAAATTGACAAACCCAGGTGCCTGATTGGCACAATTCAACTCTCAGGTTGAGGATTA
Organism: Campanula takesimana; assembly: GCA_026119855.1. Taxonomy (NCBI): domain Eukaryota; kingdom Viridiplantae; phylum Streptophyta; class Magnoliopsida; order Asterales; family Campanulaceae; genus Campanula; species Campanula takesimana. The sequence goes on from JAOWBW010000584.1 coordinate 78,708, forward strand.
CAAACGTGAGACAAACACAGGTTACCAATTTGCAATTTGCCCATAATATAATGACAAATTCTTATGTGCGACGGGTCGCCCATGGGTTGGACCCGGCGATCCAGCTGCTACCCGCCCGCCCCAGTCTTGCCCCTCTTTCCAGATCTCGCCACTTGTCATTCATTAAAAAAAAAACCTCAATATCTTTAAAATTCTATATCTTGAGATTTTTAAGTCATAAATTGTTTCTAAAAAATACCGTTGTGTTCGTCTCGACAAAAACTAGATATGTCATGATATGGTTTGATTTATATTTATATATAAAAAACATACTCCCTCTGTTCCAAGGAAATTGCGACATTTTGCCATTTAGGGTATTTCACAAAAGTTGCAACAATCCAAAAATTGAAGCTTTTTATTACTTTTATAATCATCCACTCATCATCTCTCTTCCTCCCAACCACTCATTATTCTCCACTCATTCTCTTTCCACCCCCACTAATTCTCTCTCTTCCTCTCTAACTTTCATTCTTAATATAATATTATATCCTTAATTTTCCAACTCCAAAGTAAATGTTTCAATTTACCTGGAACGGAGGGAGTACTTTTTAATACACAAAAAATTTGAGTTGCTCGTCAACTGAGTTGTAACACTCTTTTTTTGATAAAAGTAACAGTTTCATTTTTAAAAATTAACACTTTTTAATGTCAGATGTAACAGCAATTTTGCAAAAGAATATAAATAGCTTTGATAGTTTTTGTGGTTAGAAAAAATAATAATTAAAGTGTAACAGAGTACATACTCCCTCCGTTCCATTTGAAGCTTCACCATTTTGGTGATGGCACGCAAATTATGGCAAGTGATGAGTGGAAAAAGGATTGTGAGAGGGAATAAGTTAGTGGGTATACATGTGGGGGGTCTAATTTAAATATGTGAGAGGAGAAAGTTAGTGAGTATGACAAGTGGGCCCCATAATTTAAGTGTGTGAGAGGAAGAAGTGAGTGGATATGACAAGTGGGGCCTACATTTTTTACCATTTTAAAAAATGGTGAAGCTTTTAACGGGACACGCATTTGTGTAATTGGTGAATCTTCAAATGGGACGGAGGGAGTATATGATTATAAATTTCTATATAGATGAATAGATGAATGTAACAATTTTATTTAGTAAATGTAACTTTTTTTCCTTTTAAAAAAGAGTACGAAATCATGTATATAATCGTTTGCATTTCAATTGTTACTTTTTTTAAAAAAAATGTTAAATATCAGATAGAAGGTTACATTTAAGTATACAAACTGTTACAATTGAGAAAAAAATGTTACATTCATTTATTATAAAATGTGACATTAGTTTAGTTGTCAATCTTATGTTATCTTTAATCTATTGCAGCAAAATTGTGGTACATTTTGAAGAAAAAAAAATTGTTACATTTGAAAGAAAAAAAGGGTGTTACATTTCGTTATAAAATGTTACTTTTGTTGGCGAGCAAAAAATGGCAAGCAAAAAAAATTGGTCTCGGCTGGGCTCGAGTGCGAGCCGTCGAACGCGGTGCGTCTGCTGCACAAAGCATAGTTATAAATCCCGACCCGTACCCGTGTATACCATTCCGTTGGAAAACTGGTACGGAACGGCTGTCATTCCGTTTCGCTTTAAATCCCGCCCTAAACCGCCTCGAACCGGCCAAACCGACCTGAACAGGCCAAAACGTAAATACCAGACGGGATGAAAATCGAAGGCAAAAAATTAGCGTCTAGACAGATCGAGACAAAAAGAGGAGGCCGATGGAGGGAAGGCAGATCCGATGTCAGAATGAGTAGGAGACGTGACTGAAAACAAAGTGGGGGTGGAGAGGGCGTCTGACAAAGTGGCGTCTTTGCAAGGTGGAGGTTGAATTTGTTGGTGGTGCCTTTCACTCACTCTCTCTAGAAATAGTAGATAGTGGGTGGTGTCGATTTTAGAGAGAAGGGTGAGAGAGGGTTTGTGGTAGGGGTGTAAATGGTTCGGTTTGGTTCGATCTCGGCCATTTTAGAGACCGAACCACTAGTCATCGGTTTGGGAAAATCCCAAACCAAACCGAACCACGAAAAAGTTCAAACCGAACCAAACCAAACCGTCGTGGTTTGGTTCAGACCGCGATTCAATGATGTGGTTCAGACTACGGTTTAGACTGTGGTCTAGACTGTGATTCAGACCGTAGTTCAAACCACCATTCAGACCGAGGTTCAAATGACGATTCAAATCATGGTTTAGACTTTGTCAAAAAGAGAAAATATGGAGGAAGAAGAATATTTAACGAATAAAGAATTTGAATGAACACACATCAGAATTTTGTTAACTATGTGATATATATATATATATATATATATATATATATATATAGGTGAGGAGAGCCATGGTGTTGCCACATAGACAAGTCTTAGAGAAAGGTTGCATTTGGTGTTGCCACATCATTACCACTCTTATAAATAAGAGACTTTTCAAATTCTTTTTCTTAGCTAATAGTATTAGTTACTATATAGGGTAACTATTATAGTTAACTAATACTTATAATAGTAATAGTTACTATAATAAGTAACTAATATAGTTAACTACTATAATAACTAATACATATAATAGCAATAGTTACTGTAATAAGTAACTATTATAGTTAACTACTATAGCAACTAATACTTATAATAGTAATAGTTACTATAATAAGTAACTATAATAATAGTTAACTATATACTTATAATAGTAATAGTTACTATAATAAGTAACTATTATAGTTAACTACTATAGTAACTAATACTTATAATAGTAATAGGTACTATAATAGGTAACTAATATAGTTAACTACTATAGTAACTAATACTTATAATAGTAATAGTTAACTATTATAGTTAACTATTACTACCTACGTCCCAGAGTAAGAGTCCTACTTCTATTTTGATACGTCACAGAGTAAAGCCTTTTTCCTAAAATGACAAAGAATATTTACTATTCATCTCAGTCATTCTCTCTCCTACTTTACTTTTATACTCACAAATCAATCAACTTATTATTCACTCCCACTCATTCTCTCTCCTAATTTACTTTTACACTCATAACATTTACTTTACTTCCATCATTTCTTAATTTCCGTGCAAATGGGAGATAGGACTCTTACTCCGGGACAGAAGGAGTAATATTTAACTATTATAACTAACTAATACTATTAATAGTATTAGTTAATTATAATAGTTAAATATAATTGTTAACTATAATAGTTACTATATAAGTTAATTATTATTATTAATAGTATTAGTTAATCATAATTGTTACAATATATATTAACTATTACTATTAATTATATTATTTTATCATAATAGTTACTATATATGTTAACTATTACTATTAATACCATTAGGTTTTTTGAAATATTCATACAACAGACTTAAATGTACTTCTAAATTAATTAAAAAATATATTTATTACAACTATGTACAACCAAAGCTATGAAAATGTTTTGATTGATTTAAAATATACATATATTTTCAAATAAAATTATTATGTTAATTTATCAATTAAAAACATCAAAAAAGGAAAATACAAAAAACATTAACATAATAGATTCCCGTGCAGAGCACGGGTTACCTACTAGTGAATATTGAATAAGATGCAAAATGAGATTTAAGAATGGTTTAACGTAATGTAGTCTTTTTTTAATATTTCAAAGGTGGATGTTACTTGACATACAAAAATATGACTAATATATGCGGTCTGATGATTCGGTCTGGCGGCTCGGTCTGATGGTTCGGTCTGACAGTTCGGTCTGGTGGTTTGGTCTAGTTTGGTTCGGTTTGGTTTGGTCTGAAGGGGTCAGGCCACAAACCAAACCGAACCACGCGGTTTACCAATTTTTGAGACTGAACTGAACCACTCGTACTTAAAAACCGAACCAGACCGTATGGTTTGGTTCGGTTCGGTCCCAAACCGCGGTCTGGACCGAACCACTGACACCCCTAGTTTGTGGTGGGATGTCGGGGAAGGGGAGAAGCTGGGAAACTGATTTGAAGGGTAGTGGAAGGGACTGTGCATTGATAAAGTAATTTGAAAGGAGGGGTAGGTTTGGGAAAAGAGAAAATTTTGGGGGAAACTAGTTTCTTCATATGTTATAAAAAGTCATGTTTTATAGGCTTTAAAGTTTAGGGTTTAGGGTTTAGGGTTTAAGTTTTAGGGATTAGGAATTAGGGTTTAGGATTTAAGGTTTAAGGGTTAGAAAGTGAACTTTTTATAACTTGGAGAAACTAGTTTCCCCCAAAATCAACTCTTGGGAAAATATTACACACACACACACACACACACACACACACACAAACACACACACACACACACACACACACACACACATATATATATATAGGTAGGTGCTCAAATGAAAACTTAAATTTTGTGAGAACCATGAGAACCAATAACCACCATTGGATAAATATTGTTGAATGGTTGAGATTAAGACACAATAAGAAGGAGAAGCAATGGCATTTTCGATATTAATCTAAACAATGAGGTAAAAAATGGAGCTAGACATAACGTCATATATGAACCATCTCTTTAAAGGCATGCCACGTCATCACAAATAATTTTCCTCAAATTTCAAAATAAAATATCTCAATATCTATAAGTCGAATTTTTTTTCGAAAACACTGATTTTTTGTCTCGACGAGACGATTCAAACTACATCCCTGAAAATAGGGTTTTGAAACAAAATATTAAATAACAATGAAATATTAAAAATACACTTAGATACAATAGCCAAACACCTATTGTATCCAACAACAATGTTGACACATTGCTATTAGATACAATAGCTAAATAGCTATTGTATCCAATACAATGTTCATAACAATTCATTTAGATACAATAGGCAAACACCTATTGTATCCAACAGCAATATTGACACATTGATATTAGATACAATAGCTAAATAGCTATTGTGTCTAACATCAATGTTCATACACATTGCTATTGGATACACTATCTACTTCCCTGTTGTATGCAATACAATGTTCATAACAATTCAGTTAGATACAATAGTTAAACACCTATTGTATCCAACAACAATGTTGACACATTGCTGTTAGAGACAATAGCTAAATAGCTATTTGTATCCAGCAGCAATGTTCATACACATTATTATTAGATACACTAGCTACTCCCCTGTTGTATGCAATGTAATGTTCATAACAATACAGTTAGATACAATAGCCAAACACATATTGTATCCAATACAATGTTCATAACAATTCAGTTAGATATAATAGGCAACCACCTATTGTATCCAACAGCAATGTTGACACATTCCTGTTAGATACAATATCTAAGTAGCCATTTGTATCCAATAAAATTTTCATAACAATTCAGTTAGATACAATAGGCAAACACCTATTGTATCCAACAGCAATGTTGACACATTGCTGTTAAATACAATAGCTAAATAGCTATTTGTATCCAACAGCAATGTTCATACACATTGTTATTGGATACACTAGCTACTCCCCTGTTGTATGCAATGCAATGTTCAGAACAATACAATTAGATACAATAACCAAACACCTATTATATCCAACAGCAATGTTGACACATTGCTATTAGATACAATAGCTAAATAGCTATTGTATCCAATACAATTCATAACAATTCAGTTAGATACAATAGGCAAACACATATTGTATACAACAGCAATTTTGACACATTGTTGTTAGATACGATAGCTAAATAGCTATTTGTATCCAACAGCAATGTTCATAACAATTCAGTTAGATACAATAGACAAACACCTATTGTATCCAACAACAATGTTGACACATTGCTGTTAGATACAATAGCTAAATAGCCATTTGTATCCAATACAATGTTCATTACAATTCAGTTAGATACAATAGGCAAACACCTATTGTATCTAAGCATATTTTAAAATTAGACGTTGTTCAATATTATTTTTTTAAAACCCTATCTTCAGGGATGTAGTTTGATTCGTCTCATCGAGACAAAAAAATCAGTGTTCTCGAATTATTTTTTCGATTTACGGTTAATGAGATATTTAATTTTGAAAATTTGGGGAAATTTTGGGTGATGACGTGGTAAATTCTGGAACACACATGGTATTTTACCCTTCCCTTTGTCTATCAACCTAATTACAAGAATGCCACCGAATTTTTAAACTAAAAAATTAATCTAAACCGTTGATTTGTGTCTAATCCAATGGCTATCCTTGGTTCTCATGGTTCTCATGTAATTAGGTTCTCACAAGAGCATGACCCTATATATATATAAATATATATATATATATAAATATATATTAGGCCCAATTGGTAGGAAAATAGGCTAGAGGGGGGTGAATAGCCTTTTTAAAACTTTTAAAGAAAACACTTTAAAATGCAAAGTCACTTATCAGTTTGCAAAACTATTATTAGTAAGCGCAGCGGAGAAGATATGACTAAGTTTTAACTCAAACTTAAATCAGTAAGAAATGGTTTTCAGAGCTTAGTTTGATCACAAAGTTGTTTTCAAAAGTTTAATACAGTTTCAAGAGATTGGTCAAAGGAAAATACAATGAATCAGTATGAACAGATAGATCAGCCAGTGAGAGATTTTCAACCGGCAAGAATAAAGTAGGTGACAAGGGACACAGAGATTTGGAGAGGTTCACAGTGTAAATACTGCTACGTCCTCTACCAAGTTTGGTCAGAACTTGGGTTTGGGTTAAAAAGTACTATTAGATATTTCTAGTCTATTACAATCATGGTTTTGTCGGTATACAAAGACTAAGTTCTAGAAATTTCTAATGGATCGTAAAACAAATACTGACCAAGTGTTTTTGAGCGGCAAGTTCAAATGAACTTATCTCACTCAGGTGGGTGTGTGAGACTCAATCACAATATTCCTTATATAAGTCTAACTTGGGAATAATAACAAAGTGATAAGTTTGTGCACTAGTGTATGTCCTATTAATAATGTCTAATGATTATCTAGACGGAATGTTGAGCTTCAATGAATGCTTCAACAATCAACTCTCTTTAATGCACCAACCCTCTTCAATGCAGCAAGTCCTCTGTTTATAAGAGGAGCAAATGTCTTGGCTTGTTGAAGAAGGATAATATTTGAATTTCTAGCTGGGTAGGTGAGGAGCATTTAATGCGATATCTTGAGCATTAATGGCGAAGATTTGTTGTACACGCATGCCGCTATGATCTGATGGGTAAAGACCCTTTTGTCTCAACCGGTTACCTGCAAAAAGCAAGTAGAGACAAAGTAGAGCTAAAAGTAGCTCTGTGTCAGGTGACGCAGAAAAGCATGATGGAGCAGTTTAACCACTTTCAGAAAAGACAGTACAAGAGACAAATCGGTAAGTCAACTATAAAGTTACAACGATGAAACCTGGGGATATTCAGTCAGAATATCTGAGTTGGCTATCATTAAGCTCTAAGTTGTCCTTGCTGATGGTGAAGTGATCGGCAACTTGATGTTATGATGAGTATTTACATGATCGGCAACTTGAAGTTAATCTGCTGATTGGCTTTCTGATGTCCTCTTGCTGGTTTGTCTTGTATGAAGAGGTTGGAATACACCTGTGCTGGTCACGAAGAATCCTAAGTATAACTTACAAAGGTTCTAATAAAATTTGGGGATCCTAAGTGATAACTATGATTGGGATTAAGCAATTCTATGTCCTAAACATATATTTGAACAACAATCTCCACCTAATTGCTTAAGTCCAATCACCCTATTTAAGAACATCTATCTTAGCTTAGTAAAATAATGTATAAGGAATGTCTATTTATTATCATTCCCTAAGCCAAGTCACACACTAGATGTCTTAAAAAAGGTAAAAATACAAAATAATAAAAAGTAAGAGTAAAAGGTAGAAGAAAAAGTGAGTTGCTAATTGCTATAATCAGCAAGGAGAATAATAATCTGTAAAACAAAGTTAGCATGAATAATAGCAGATATTATAAGAAAGTATAACATATAAAAATAAGCACACATAAAACAGTAATGGTTAGCAAAGAAGTCTTGGATAAAGCGTTGAAGGTCTTCAGGATATCTATATCATTGGCTACATTGACTAGGAAACAGGAGGATCCTCTTGTTGGTCAGTGGCCTTTGATGTAGAGTCGGTAAGCTTGGCTTTCTTCTTTGATATTTTCTCTTTCTTTTCAGCTTCTCTCTTCTTCCTCCTTTGAGTGCTCTCCAGTCTTTCAGTCAGCATGGCATTGTTAGCTTCCAGAGCAGCTATCTTTAATTGAGCATCAGCAAGAGCAGATTTGGTTACAGATAGCTCTTTTTCAGTTCTTTCTAGGTCTCTGATCTGCAATCTCTGCTCATCAACTAGTTGCTGTTGAATGGAATGCATACTTCCCAAACTTTCTGAAAGGGTAATCAGCCTTGATTCTCTATCCTCCAGAAGTTTTTTTAGGTCTTGGATTCTCTTGTTTTCCTCCTCCTGATTGGACTTAAGGATTTTGTCAGAAAGATCCTCATGAATATGGTTCAATTTGTCGCGGAGGAAGAGGCCAGTATCGCCCAGATCGGCACGAGTAACAGGCACTTGTAAATCCTCAGTATCCCCTTCAAGGTGACTGAAGTATTCATACATACTGTTCAGTACCACGGGTTTTGAAAGACCAAGAGAAGAATGCACCAGAAAGGAAGGAATAAAATCCTCATTTATTAGGTCAGCATCTTCTATAAGACCATCAGGAGCGGGCACAGACAACTCATCATCGGAAGATATAATGATAAGTAATGGAGAAGCTGGCACCGGAAAAGGAGCAGACGGCAGAGGCAAAGGCAAAACTTGTTGAAGGAGAGAAGCATCAGCTGCATATCTATCGGCAAGAAGGAATTCATCAGGAACAGATGTAGAGTCAATGAGATCGGCAGCAGCATTGGCATAGAAGATCGGTAAAGGAAATTGAGGATGAATAATAACTGCTCGTTCAGCCAGTAGATGGAACACACCATTGTCTTCTAGCAAAAGAAAGATAGCCAAAATGAAGTTTAAGCAAGCACGACCTTCAAGAATTATGGTCATCAACCCGGCATTCATCAGCCTTGAGGTATAGACCAAATGATCGGCACACTGTCGAGGGTGAAACATCGGCATAGTCAGTGCAAGAGAAGCTGATTTAACCAAGTGCAGAAGACCTCGAGGATCAGTATCTCGGTATTCATGTCATAGAGTTCTTCATTGATCATCATGCACCTCTTCATCCAACCATTTATGGTGATGCAGACTTCCTTGGGATAGGGACCAGGTAAGTGAATTTTGCCACCAACTTTGAGCTTACCAGGCAAGCAATGTAGAGGTTCAAACACTGGTCCTTTCACCTTGAGCTTGGAGACCCAGGGAGCTTTCCCTTTCTTTCTTTTGAATTCAGGTTTAATCTAGGGAAAGAATGTAAGCTGTTCACTAGTCGAGCCAGGAAGAAATGAATGATTTGGACCAAAAGGATTAGGGATTTGTTGCAGAGAATTTGACGGTAGCTCTATATAATCCTCAGGATCTATTTCATCTGAGCTTTCATTCCCACCAGCAGCTGCGACAACAGGAACAATAAGGGCCTCTGGAGCAGGCATCAGAGGAAAGGAAATAGGAGCAAATAAAGCATCCTGAAATTCCTCAAACTGCAAGTCAGCAGCAATCAGAGCATTAAGGTCAGCATTATGATCTGGATTGGCAATCTTTGCATCGGCACCTCCTCCCAACTCAACAATCTCTTTTACACCAGTAGGTTCCACCAGGATCATATCAGCAGAAGAGATAGGGACTTGAATAATCTGAGTGTCAAAAGTTTTCTCAGAGGCATCATCAGCAAGAATGATCTGAGTGTCAGCAGTTGGCTCAGATGGATGAGTGTCCGTAGTTGGCTCATCAGCATACACATCAGTAACAACTTCTTCATCAGCACAAGCTCCTCCTGATATCGGAAAATCAACAACTTCATCAGCAGATTGAGTTTCTATAGTTTTCTCAATTGATGCAAGTTGGTCTTCTTCAACAATCAGAGGTTGAGTGTCCATAGTTTCCTCAACTTGATTAACTAAGGACTCATCAGCAGTGCTGGTCTCATCAGTAGGTTGAGTGTTTGAAGTTTTCTCAACATTCTGTTCAACAGATTTATCAGCAGAGCGCCGCTCAGAGCCATCACTAGCTAGTACCGAGTCAGCAAATGCTTCCGCAGATGACACAGAGGTAGGAGCAGTAGCTATATGAGCTTGATCAGAAGAGGGATTTTTGAAGACTATACTTATCGGCAGTTTGTCATACTCACCGATAGAATCAGAAGAGGTGATTGTGTCACCAGCAGCTTTGTGAGCACATACAAAATCGGCAACATCAACAGAGCTGCTGGGAAAAGGAATAGGAGAGGGTGCAGGAGTAGGAGCAACATCAGGAATGGGATCAGAAGCAGCTCTAGCCTTGATGAATGCTTCGGAGTCCTTGAGTAAGTTCACCTTTATTCTCTGCACGTTCTTCACAAATTGAGTGGCTTGAGGACCATTTTCCAATCTTTCACTGTCGTTGTAGTCCAGCAAATCATCCTCATCCTCTGGTCGTCCCAACTGGTAGGGATCATTTTCATCAAAATTCATTAGTTGGTTGAAGACAGAAGCATAAGCAACCCATACATCTTGAACCATCATATCCTGTCTGATTCTGTCTTGAAACAGATACACCTGATTCCAGGGAAGAGGTAGCAAGTCGAAGTATCTTCCAAAATTGAGTCTAAGGTCTGCTTTAGGCAGTCTATGATACTTCTGAATGGGTACAAACTTTTCCTTGAATATATCTGTGAGCCTGTTAAGGCTTTTATAGTCTACATAATCAGCAAGATTTCCAGAAGGAACTGATTCTTTTTTTTCTTCATGGAATTGGAGCAACCGTCGAACAAATGGATGAAGATGATCAATAGGGAACAACCAATTATTTGATAAGACCTTATTGGTGAATGACCAATGGTTTTTGAAGAAAATATGGAATGTGGGGTTCCTGATCGGCTTGCATTTTCTGACAAATGATCCAGAGGCTACATCAGCAGCACCATGGAACTCAGGTAAGTGGGGAAGATCAAAGATCCCTTTTTAAAGAGGAATTCTTACCCTTAAATCAGTTTCAATCTGTCTTCTTCTCTCAACCAATTCATCAGCAACATCAACTTCTGACTTAACTACCACAGAGGGAGCAGCAAGTGTTGCACCGGCAAGAAGAGATGGTGCAAACCTGATCTGCTTGGCTCTTGGATCAGTAGAAGGAATTTGAAAAGATGGAACTTGAGCAGCAGGAAGTTCGTTGGCAGATGCAACCTTTGACTTCTTGACTTGGGGTTTATCGGCAGCTTTGATTAACTTCCTTTTCTTAGGAGCAGCAGGGGTTGAGTCGGCAAGAATCCTATCAGTAGAAGGAGCAGGAGTTGAGACATCGGTAGGAGCAATAGTAGCAACTTTGACAATCTTCTTTGACTTCTTTTTCTTTGGAGAACCAGCAGTTTGAACGACAATTGTGCTGGTAGAAGCCTTCTTGGATATTCTTTTCCAATCAGAAAGTTTGAAGGACTTTAGATTGGTGAAGTCAAAACTTTGAGGAGCAGGAGAGGCTCTGACAATGTTTGAATTGTTCCTCAAGATAATGCTTATCAGCATATAATGGCATCCCTTACCAGGGTGAGCCTTGTTCTTCCTTCTATCCTCCTTATATTTAACGGCAGCAATGGCAATGACCCTAAACAGGTAGGCACACCAGTTGAATTCTTCTTGCAACACAATGGCTGCCATTGCCTCAAACTGAATGTCAGTTACATGGTTGTGAGAGCCAGATCGGTATACTAAGCATCTATCAACAATCTCTGCAAGGGCAAAGAATTTTCTTCTATAATGAGCTTTGAGATGATTATCTCTACTGAGTCTAGGACCGGCTCCCCTCATAAGGGTCCATGCCTTGTCCAAAGACTTGTCATCAGTGAGACTTGTCACACCTTCATTTCCAAGAAGAGGAGGAAAAACAGAAGAAATAGAGGAAGGGTGATGGAGATAGAGACGCCAGCGACTGTAGAATAGATGGAGACGAAGGTAGACGGATCATTTGGAGCAGAGATAACTGAGGCATTGGAGAAGAACTCTTGAACTTGACCCAAAAAGATAAACTCAACACCAGTTGGTGTGATGAAGGAGTCCAGCAGAGAGCCAATCAGAAGATTCTTCAAGAAATCACCGTCTTGAGCGTCGTCGAAGAAGGTGGAGTCAACATAGCCTCCATAGATATCCTTTTCGTTGCTAGACATTATCTGCAAAAATCACTCAAGAAACTCACAAGTTAAAAACCTAGTTATAATTGAAAAGTAATTTGAAATAAGCACAATCGATAAAAGAACATTACCAGATGAGAAAGATTTGAAGTAGAAACGAATGAAGAGCAAGGTAATGAGAGAGATTGTAAAGGGGGTTTAGAAGTTGAGTGAGAGAGAGTGAAAAATATGAAAGGATTTCAAATGGCTATTTATATGTTATGGAGGAATAGAAAGAGTTTGCTTGGGGGAGAGAGATAATGAATAGCCTAACAGTTATGGGAGAATAAATCGGGGAACGTGCGCACACAAAGGAGTTAATGCGCAAACAGTAAGGGAGAAATAGACGGTTAGGCTATGAAAGGGTAGTGGTACATTAGGCAACATAAGTAAATGGAAATGATGACAGTTACCTTGCTGATTTATCGCATTAAATGGGATAAATCATGACACGATTTTGGGAAACCGGCAATACACACACCTGTCAGAGAGGAAGTGTGACCGATGTACCTTTGATTTGATGTGGCTGACGTCATGTGTCAGAGAACCTTATCCTTTTAAAAAGAAGATCTACCGATAGAAATTTTACTGACTTAATATTTGAAGTTTGAAAATCGGCAAGATGATGATCGGTATGTTGCTTTAGGTCAGCAATATTTTGTCGGCAAGATACTTTGGTCGGCAAGATTTTCACACTTGCTGATGAGATCGGCAAGACTAGCATAATCAGCATAGTTAGCACATTTTTAACCATAGAAATCAATCATACCTAGTTCACCTCTTAGGAACTCAAATTTTGTCTGGTCTAAGGGCTTTGTCAGTATGTTTGCTCTTTGGAAGTCGGTATGAACTTTGAGCAGCACTTTTTCTACATGTTCCTTCAAGAAGTGATATTTGATGTCTATGTGCTTGGTTTTTTGAATGCATGACCGGATTTTTGGAAACTGAGATAGCAGATTGATTGTCACAATAGATGGGACAAGCTTGTGTTTGAATTGCATAGTCAACTAGCTGCTGCTTCATCCAAAGGATCTATGAACAGCAACTGCCAGCGGCTATGTACTCAGCTTCGGTAGTAGAAGTGGAAATTGATGCTAGCTTTTTACATGACCAAGACACCAACCGATCACCAAGAAATTGGCATGTTCCACTTGTACTTTTCCTGGTTACCTTGCAAGCTGCAAAGTCTGCATCTGAATAACCTATAAGATTAAAAGATGAATCTCTAGCATACCATAATCCAAGGTTAGCAGATCCACAGAGATATTTAATAATACGTTTAACAGCTTGCAGATGGGATTCCTTAGGGTCAGCTTGAAACCTGGCACAAACACAAACAACAAACATAATATCTCGTCTACTGGCTGTAAGATAGAGGAGTGAGCCGATCATACCTCGGTAGAGAGTCATATCTACTTTTTTACCGGACTCATCCTTATCTAAATGAATGTTAGTGCCCATAGATGTGCTTTGAGAGTGAGCAGTGTCAAAACCAAACTTCTTGATAAGTTCCTTTGCGTACTTGGTTTGACTGATGAATATTCCTTCGTTGGTTTGTTTGATTTGAAGTCCAAGGAAATATGTTAGTTCACCCATCATGCTCATCTCGAACTTGCTCGGCATTAGCTTCTCAAATCTCTTGCAAAGTGATTCATTAGTAGAACCAAAAATAATATCATCGATATATATATTTGAACAAACAAAGAATGACCCTTGTGCTTGGCAACAAATAAAGTGGTATCGATTTTACCTCGAGTGAAACCTAAGCCATCACTAAGTAAGAACTTAGAAAGGGTTTCATACCATGCCCTTGGATCTTGCTTTAAGCTATAGAGAGCTTTCTTCAATCGATAGACATGGTTAGGCTTCTTGGAGTCATCAAAACCTGGTGGTTGTTCAACATACACAAGTTCTTGGAATTCTCCATTCAGAAAAGCATTTTTCACGTCCATTTGATATAGCTTGAATTCTTTGAAAGCAGCATAGGCTAGAAAAAGCCTTATAGCCTCCAATCTTGCAACAGGAGCAAATGTCTCATCGTAGTCAATCCCTTTTTCTTGTCGGTAGCCCTTTGTAACTAACCTTGCTTTATTCCTTATGATCTTCCCTGCTTCATCCAATTTGTTTCTAAATACCCACTTTGTACCAATCACTTGTTGAGATGATGGTCTTGGCACTAGTTCTCACACATTGCATCTTTCAAACTGATTTAGCTCATCCTGCATAGCTTCCACCCAGCCAGGATCAGAAAGAGCTTCTTCAGTCTTCTTTAGTTCTATATTGGAAACCATAGCAGATGATAAAAGACTCTCGGCGAATGCTCTACTAAGGTTTCTTGGCAATCTTGGTCTAAAGACATCACCAATCACATTTTCTAATGGATGATCACGAACTGTTCTAACTTTCCTTGGTGCATCTTGTCTGACTGGATCTTGTTGTAAAGATTCGAGAGGAAGGTCAAGATCAGCAGGTGGAGTAGGAGAATTAGAATTTTTGGTGAGAGGTGGATTAGATTGAGAGCTTGTTGGGAAGGGCCTTATTACAAAAATTGGTTGGGGGCTAGAAATGTTTGGAGAAGGATCAGCAGCATTAGTATCGGCAAATGGATTATGAAATTCATCGGTAGGACCTTGTTCTGCCGATGTAGGAAAGTACTGAGCTTCTGCTGATTCTTCTACTGGTATAACTGGATCAGCAGCTGGAACTTGTCTTGCAGGGTTAGAATTACTGGATTCACCTGTCTCATGAGCACTAGAAGCATCAGTACTGTTTGGAGCCTTGTCAGACTCTAACAAATCAAATTCATCAAAGGTTACATGAACAGATTCAAAAAATTTCAAAAGTTTCTTATTAAAAACTCGAAAGGCCTTACTGTGTTTAGCGTATCCAACAAAGATTCCTTCATCAGCTTTCTCATCAAATTTACCTCTGTGCTCCTTACCGTTGTAGAGCACGTAACATTTGCAGCCAAAAATCTTGAAGAATCCAATGTTGGGAATTCTTCCTCTACATAGTTCATAAGGGGTCTTGTTATGGAATTTGTTGATGAGAGGTCTGTTCTGAGTGAAGCAGGCGGTATTGATGGCTTCAGCCCAAAAGTATTTCGGCAGCCTAGCTTCAGCAATCATGGTCTTACCAGCTTCAATGAGAGTTATGTTCTTTCTCTCAACGACACCATTTTGTTGTGGTGTTCCGGTAGCTGAGAAGTTGTGGTCTATGCTATGATCTCATACTGATGATATCGCTTTCTTTCTGGGTTTGTAGTAGTTTGAATAACTTGGTAGCAACGGCATATGTGTCATCTTTGTGACAGAAAGTTTCCACCCAAGTATATCTAGAGAAATCATCTACTACAACCAAGGTATATCTACTTCCCCCAATACTTGTTGTAGTTATGGGGCCAAATAGATCCATATGTAGCATTTGGAGGCACTTAGATATTGACATGCAGGACTTGCTTTGGAAGGATGACTTATGTTGTTTTCCAAGTTGACAAGCCTTGCATTTCTTTCCTTGATCAGCAGACACTTGAGGTAAACCGGTAACCAGATTTGAACCGGCAAGCTTGGATAGATATTTGAAGTTCAAGTAACTGAGTCTCTTGTGCCATAGCCATGAGTTCTCACTGATGTTCTTAGCTATAAAACAAACATTAGCAACACCAGAATATCACTTAAGTCTACTGCATAAATGTTACCTTTTCTTTTGCCAGTGAGAAGAGTTTCATTGGAAGCAATGTCTTTCACATAGCAACTGGAAGTAGTAAATACACATTGCATCCCTTTATCACAGAATTGTGATATAGATAGAAGGTTGTGTTTCAAGCCATCTACTAGAGAGACCTTCTGTACAGTAACTACACCTCTCTTGATGGTACAAATACCGATGATTTTTCCTTTGGCATTATCACCGAAAACTACTGGGGGACCTGATGCTTCTGAAATATCGGCAAGTAGATCTGCAAATCCTGTCATGTGTCTTGAGCAGCCACTATCTAGAATCCACAAATCCTTGCTTGCACCAGTTAAGGCCATAAAGCATTCCTGAAATAAAACAGTAAGCTTATGGTCCCCCTTACTCTTGGGTCCGAGGGTTAGTTCCTCTTTGGCAACCACATCTGGCCACCACTTGAGGATGTAGCCTCAGTGGCTCCAGATAGGTGCTTCAAGAGGCTTTCATGAGCCTTGTGACCATAATCAGAACAATTAGAACATCTCACTTGACTGATAGGCTGTGGAGTCGGTAGAACATCATTCTGTTTAGTCAGTGCATCGGCAAAACCAGGGAATTAAGCAGGCACAAACTTAGTAGGTTTAAAGGTGATAGTGTTACCTTTATTTTCATTTTGTTTACCTTTGGTAGTTACCTTTTTAGGTACTTGTCCATAGGCAGCAGAGGTGGTTAGACCGACAACACTTGATCTGCTGATCTATTCGCCAAGAATGCCATTATCGGCAGACTCAGTATCAGCCACCTTAACATATCTTTGTTTGTGCTTATCATTCTTTTTGTTCTGGTTCTTAGGATACTTCATAGCCACAGCACTGTATATGGGCTTAGCATCCTTATGCACTGAGTTAACATGACTACATTCAACTTTCTCATCCTTTTTCTCGGTCGCACAAATTTCAGTAGAGCTACTGCTGCTGGAATCAAATCCTAACCTAGATTGGTCCTTATATGACATTTGGGTCTGTAGGATTGTTTCAACAGCAACTCTAGATTTTGTGTAAGAATCAATAGTCCTTGAGAGATAATCGTTTCTTTTCACAAGATCTTCGATCTGAGCTAGCAATACTGCTACTTGGATTTGAGATCTAGGTTTACTTTCTTTAGAAGAACAGACTCAAGCTCATGTCCTTTGATAACCTTAAGTTCAGACACAAGCAAGTCATTCTCTGCAGAAATTCTTTTGAAATCAGCAGCCATCACCTTATGAACGCTACTCAGCTTCTCATGATCAATAAAAAGTTCATCCATTGTCTCTACCATTTTAGCTTTAGATATTTCAGGAAAAGGATCAGCTGAAATTTTGGTGGCAGAGGGAATAGGTTTGGGAGAGAAGTCAGGTAGAGAAGAGATGGGTTTAGATAAGCTTTTGGCAATGCTTGGATGTTCAGTGAATGAGAATTTTTGGGTCATCAGTAGGGGTTTAGGTTTGATGGCAGTGAATTGTATAGAGTTACACTGACCATAGAGTGAGGTTCCCACTTGGTGAACTCTGTATCCATTTGGGTTCTCTACTTTGACACTAATCTCTTTGAAGTGTGGTTGAGGTCTTCCAGTAGCTTCTTCTCTGACTGGAGTTCTTGGAGGAGATGGATCTTGGTAGACTGGAGTCGGTAATGATGATAAATCGGCATCTTCCAGGTCTAGAGCAACAAAACTTACATCGGCATCTTCATCTTCATCGGCATCTTCGTCTGAGTCAGTTTCACACCAAACCAGCAAGGCCTTTTCTGTGCTTTCATCGGAAACAAAGCTTCGAGACTTAGGATATCTCTTGGTAAAATATTTCCTCACATACTCATATTTTGGTTGAGGACATTTGGAAGCAAAGTGACCAGGTTTTCTGCAGTTGAAGCAGACAAGATCACCTTTGTTGTTCTTTCCGTCGGTAGCACTCGTTGAGGGTTTGTTGTAACTTGTGTGTGAATGGTTTTGGTTGCTGGTAGCTTCCTTTCTGCATCCTTTTGAAGTCTTTAAACCTTTTGTAATTCCTAGCGAAGGCGACAAATTCGTCTTCTTCCATAGGTTGTTCTGAGGTAGTTTCAGGGGTTTTGGAACTGCAGGGTATTGGATGGGGATCTATAGGAGGGAATTTGTTTGAAGGGAAGGATATCTGTGACTGAGCTGATAGAGACAAGTTTTTGAAATTTTTATCGAGAACGTTAAGTTTTTGCAGTTCTCTCTCATACAGAAATAGACTAGACACAAGATTCTGAATAGAAGTCTTGTTCAAGTCTCTCACTTCTCTAACAGCGGTGACCTTGGTATGATACTCATTTCCCAAAGAACTTAGAAAACGAATATTCAGGTCTTTCATAGTATAAACCTTTCCTAATGAAGCACATAAATTACTTACCTCGCAGAATATGTCGTAGGCACTCCTTAGTGATTCACCATCTTGTTTCTTGAAGGATTCAAACTCAGCAATGCAATCGTAGAGTCTGTTGTCCTTTACCTACTCATCACCTTTAAAGTATGCAAGGAGCTTGTTCCAGCATTCTTGAGCCATGGAGCACAAGTCGATGAGTTTATATTGCTTGTCATCCAAACCACAATAGATAATGTGGCATGCTTTTCCATCTAGAGCAGCTGAAAGTTTGTCGTCCTCAGTCCATTCCTCACTTGGTTTCTCAACCAAAGTTTCTTCAATCTGAACATGGGTTTCTTGTTCAGTGTCACGGTCAGCATGTTGTGTCAGCGGAGTGGAGGGAATAGGTCTATAGGTAGTTGAGACGTTTAAAGGAATGATTGGACCACCTTCTATAACCTTCATCAACCGGTCATCGATTGAGTTCATATACTTTATCATACGGGATTTCCAGACACCAAACAAGTTGACATTCAACAACGGAATGGTAGTGATGTTGAATGACTGCATGATTTTTCCTGCCATGGTATCGACAAACAAGCTGCAAAGCTTGGAAATTTCTTTCAAAATTCCAAGCTCTGATACCAATTGTTAGGCCCAATTGGTAGGAAAATAGGCTAGAGGGGGGTGAATAGCATTTTTAAAACTTTTAAAGAAAACACTTTAAAATGCAAAGTCACTTATCAGTTTGCAAACTATTATTAGTAAGCGCATCGGAGAAGATATGACTAAGTTTTAACTCACACTTAAATAGGTAAGAAATGGTTTTCAGAGCTTAGTTTGATCACAAAGTTGTTTTCAAAAGTTTAATGCAGTTTCAAGAGATTGGTCAAAGGAAAATACAATGAATCAGTATGAACAGATATATCAGCCGGTGAGAGATTTTCAACCGGCAAGAATAAAGTAGGTGACAAGGGACACAGAGATTTGGAGAGGTTCACAGTGTAAATACTGCTATGTCCTCTACCAAGTTTGGTCAGAACTTGGGTTTGGGTTAAGAGTACTATTAGATATTTCTAGTCTATTACAATCATGGCTTTGCCGGTATACAAAGACTAAGTTCTAGAAATTTCTAATGGATCGTAAAACAAATACTGACCAAGTGTTTTTGAGCGGCAAGTTCAAATGAACTTATCTCACTCAGGTGGGTGTGTGAATGACTCAATCACAATATTCCTTATATAAGTCTAACTTGGGAATATTAACAAAATGATGAGTTTGTGCACGAGTGTATGTTCTATTAATGTCTAATGATTATCTGGACGGAATGTTGAGCTTCAATGAATGCTTCAACAATCAACTCTATTTAATGCACCAACCCTCTTCAATGAAGTAAGTCATCTATTTATAAGAGGAGCAAATGTCTTGGCTTGTTGAAGAAGGATAATATTTGAATTTTCAGCTGGGTAGGTGAGGAGCATTTAATGCGGTATCTTGAGCATTAATGGCGAAGATTTGTTGTACACGCATGCCGCTATGATTTAATGGGTAAAGACCCTTTTGTCTCAACCGGTTACCTGCAAAAAGCAAGTAGAGCTAAAAGTAGCTCTGTGTCAGGTGGCGCAGAAAAGCATGATGGAACAGTTTAACCACTTTCAGAAAAGACAGTACAAGAGACAAATCGGTAAGTCAACTATAAAGTTAGAACGATGAAACCTGGGGATATTCAGTCAGAATATCTGAGTTGGCTATCATTAAGCTCTAAGTTGTCCTTGCTGATGGTGAAGTGATCGGCAACTTGATGTTATGATGAGTAGTTACATGATCGGCAACTTGAAGTTAATCTGCTGATTGGCTTTCTGATGTCCTCTTGCTGGTTTGTCTTGTATGAAGAGGTTGGAATACACCTGTGCTGGTCACGAAGAATCCTAAGTATACCTTACAAAGGTTCTAATAAAATTGGGGGATCCTAAGTGATAACTATGATTGGGATTAAGCAATTCTATGTCCTAAACATATATTTGAACAACAATATATATATATATATATATATATTAAAGATGGTAAGGAATGTTGTGGGTTTGACATGTGTACATGTTTTAGTAAAAGCTTGAATTTAGAGAAGCCACATCAACATCATCCTAAAATGTAATGACTTTTGATATTCTCATTCTTAGTTAATACTGTTAGTTAATCATATTACTCCCTCCGTCTCAAAATAGATGTCGTTTCAACCACTTTACACATATTAAGAAATACAATTAATGTATCTGAAAAAGTCTTATATACCCCTAAAGTAATGCAATTACCTAGGCAATTAAATAACTGTTTAAGATATAGTCAACTATCATTAATAAGGGTAGAGTTGGTATACAACAACAAAATAGCCTTAAAAATAGTAAAACGACATGTATTTTGAGACAAAAATTAACCCTCAAAACGACATCTATTTTGAGACGGAGGGAGTAGTAATTATATAAGTTAACTATTACTATTAATAGTATATGTTAACTATTACTATTAATAGTATAAGTTAACAATTACTATTAATAGTATAAGTTAACCATTACTATTAATAGTATTAGTTAACAATAGTAGTTACTATACAAGTTAAATATTACTATTAATAATATTAGTTAACTATTGCTATTAGTTAACTATAATAGTTACTATATAAGTTAATTATTACTATTAATAGTATTAGTTAATTATAATAGTTACTTTATAAGTTAGTTTTTACTATTAATAGTATTAGTTAACTATAATAGACTATATAAAGTAACTATTACTATTATTAGTATTAGTTAATTATAATAGTTATTATATAAGTTAAATTATTCATTTTTACTATTAATTGATCATAATAGTTACTATATCTATTAACTATTACTATTAATACTATTAGTTTATTATAATAATAATTATTATTATATAGATTAATCATTGCTATTAATATATACTCCCTCCGTTTCATGTGAATTGAGACAAAAAAAAAGGGCACAATAATTAAGAGAAAGTAGTGAATGTGTGGTGGAAAATGAAGAGAGAGAATGAGTGGGGTAAATAGTAGTGTTGGTTGGATAAAATGAGTGGTGAAAAATGAATAGAGAGAATTAGTGGGGTTAAATGGGTGGGGTTGGGTGAATATAAAATATTAAAAAGTTTGCCATTTTGCATGTCTCAATTGAGGTGAAACGGGCGAAAAGGGAAATAAGTCTCAATTCACATGAAATGGATGGAGTACTCCATCTGTCCCGCTCGAATTAGGATTCTTGGTCAAGTAATTTATAACTTGACCAATAATTTGAAGAAAAATAATGTTGCTAATAAAAATTTAAATTATGTGTATCACGGTTAATAATAAACTAAAAATTGTTTTCAGATTTTCATTAAGTTAATTATTTTTCTTCAAATTATTGGTCAAAGTATATATTATTTGACCAACAATCCTAATTCGAGCAGGACGGATGGAGTATTAACTATTACTATCGAGAAAATTTTGGGGGAAACTAGTTCCTCCATAAGTTATAAAAAAATCATGTTTTTATAAGGTTTAGGGTTTAAGCTTTAGGCTTTGGGGTTTAGAGTATAGGGTTTAAGGGTTAAAAACTTGATTTTTTATAACTTATGGAGGAACTAGTTTCCCCAAAGCACACTCATTACTATCAATAATATTAGTAAATTATAATAGTTATTATAATAATAGCAATCATATAGATTATTCATTATTATTAATAGTATTAGTTAAAATGATGATTACTATATTAATTAATTATAAATAAAATATATTTTTTAATACATTGTATTGGTTTCCCGTGCACCCGCTAGTATGAGTACATGACAACTAGTATGGGGTGAAGATTTGACTACAAAAGTGTGGCTTAGGGGTGGCCAATGGTACACATTTAAACCAACCAACCACATACCAACCGTACCAAACGCATTTGGTATACCAAAAGTTGGTACATGATATAAATATCTTATTTTGGTTGGTATACCGTACCAACTTTGAAAATTTGGTCGGTACACGGTATGAATATTTGACTTTGGTTGGTATACCAAGTACCAGCATTATTTTAAAAATGTTTTAAATTATTAATTATATACCTAGATGACCTTTGATTGGTTGAGATGTATATTTAGTTTTTTATTTAAAGACAATAACTTTTCTAGAACACGAAAGTGTGCTGTTCCGCCCCTTCTCCCATATGTATTTCTATGTGAAAGTTCCTCACAAGTCAAGTTGTAAAAATCTCCAATAATTGATTTAATTTCAATTGTATAATAAAATTGTAGTGCATGTTTTCTTTTACCATTTTTAAATGCATGGTTCACCTTTTGTTCTTTATATTGTTCAATAATTAATGGAAAATGCAAAAAATTGTTCAAATAACATTTGATTTTTTTTTTAATTATTACTTCAATTCATACTTGGTAGAGTACCACGTACCGACCATACCAACCAAGTACCAACCGTACCAATAAGTTGGTATACCGACTTTGGTGGTTGGTAATGGTATGCATTTTCTTGTACCATGTTTAATTCGGTTAGTACACGGTATAGGCAAAATACACTTGGTATACCAACCAAGTCACCCCCTAGTATGGCTACTAAAAGAAGTGTTTAACAAATTGGGATTCTTTTTTATTTCATTTACTAAAGTATAATTAGCCTATACTATAATCAATCTCTATTTTTAATGATATGACATTTGAACATATACTTGTTATTTAATTTCAAATAAATTTGATTTTTCACGTTTGTTTCATGATGCTTGTTTTGTTTGTTGTTTTATAAACTAAAAAATGTTTTGCAAATGTTTTGTTATTATGTAATGATAAAAACATAATAATTATCAAAAATATATATAAAAAAAAAGCGGTAAACCCGGTATGGTGCGTCGGTACGCTCCGGTATCGATACGTTCCGTTCCAAAAGCTAAAACAGTGCGCATACTGGGACGGTATTTATAACTATGGCAGACTTATCGGACGAAAATGCTCCAATATAGTAGGGTTTTCTCTTTTTGGAATTAAGAGTAACAGAGTCTCATTCAATGAATAATGTTCTACTACTCCCTCCGTTTCAAAATACATGACGTTTTAGTAGTTAATATTTTTTTCCAAAATACTTAACGTTTTGCTATTACCAATGAATATTTACTCTTGTTTACCTATTATACATTTATTCATTAATTAAGAACTATCTCTTATATATGCATTTAAACTGTCTAGGAAATTGGATCATGTTAAGAGCACATAAGTCTTTTTGTTATGTATTAATTGCATTTTTAAATATGTGTGAAGAAGTCTAAAACGACATATATTTTGAAAGAGGGAGTACTAATAAGCAATACAGATGGCCACCGTTTGGAGTCCCTAAGAGAGCAGCTTGACGGAAAACTTTGTCTTAACCCAGTTGGACCTGTCGCCGTCGACGCTGACCCTGCCAGAAATGCAACGAGATGAAGCTCAAGCAAGTGCGAAGCGCTCCCGCTTCGATGGCCGTCGACCCACAATCGCTCCCTCAATCCCGGACCCGCAGATTGATTCACTCATTCTCACTGCTGCTTCGAATCACCCCTACATGAAGAATAACTACCCCAAGGTGTCCACTTTTGTACCTTGTTCTGCTGTTATCATGTATTATCTGCGTTTCATGGACGGTCTTATGACCAAAACTAAACATTGGACCCATAATTGCAATGGTTGGGTTCCCTCTTTCTCCCAAATCTATATCGCCATCCTGTTTTTTATCCAGACCTTCCGCGCTATGGAAATCCCACTTGGAGACACCAGTCTGGTACTCACACTGCTACCACTCATGGAGATGCCAACCAAGTTGCTCACTACTCTCTGCGCTCGGAAACCTCTCTGACTTTCAGCTCCGCCACCACGATTTAGGCCTCGACCTTCAACATCAATCTTCGCCCTGCCGGCACCGAGCTCAACCACTATGTCAGAGGGCGTTTTTGGGAGCGACCACACCCAGCTTACAGCCAATCTGGAACCCAGATCATGCAAGCTGTCAAATCTACGATCACTCGCGAGTTTCACACCGATACCAGACTCAACCCTGGCCACGTACAACTGAAGCTCAACCTGCTGCCCCTCAACTCAAGACGTCCCCCTTTTGCCAGTTCGAAGCATCTAAAGTAGACGAGTCGTCCGTTCCTCTAGAATTTTGCAGTCTCTTGTTTTGTATTAAGTTTTACTTTTCTTATTCTGTTATCAGCTTTAATGAAAACTTATTGTAAACTTACTTCTCACTAGAGAAGGAAAAAAAAAAAAGTGTTTCAAGGGAAATAAAAAGTTGACTTTTAGTGCTATGTATACATAAATGACCTTTACAAAATGAATCTAAGATTTGATACAAGCATAAGCCATCTCCTTCCACGAAATTGTTGATAAGCTGGAAAACCCTGTCAGAGAATACAAGTTAACTTAGAAAAACATATTATGAACATTTAGCTTTAGTATCTACTTATTTCCACAACATGTAAAGTAAATTTCTTGTAAAATGTTGACAAGTCAAATATGACATTTATAAAACCTGAATGACCCTAGATCAATACCCATTAGTGTACACTGCACCGCACCAGAAAATAATAAAACAGCGCACACACACAAAGTAACAAAAAACCATTGCAGCATTATTATAAACAAATCTATTGAATGAGATAAGATCGTACTATCAACAAGTACACCCTCCGTCTCAAAATAAATGTCGGTTTGAGCACTTGCACCGTTCTTAATGAATAATTAATGCATGTGAAAATGTCTAATATACCCCTAAAGTAATCCAATTACCTAGGCAATTAAATGCTTGTGCAAGAGATAGTTCACTATCATTAATAAGGGTATAATTGATATACAACAACAACAAAAAAAAACTTCAAAATAGTAAAACGACAAATATTTTGTGACAAAAATTAACTCCTAAACGACATGTATTTTGTGACGGAGAGAGTAAAAACACTAAATCAGACCGCCTTTGACCTCGGACAAAGCGAAATACTCCAGCTTTCAATTCGACAAAGATATGGAATCTGAAACTGTAATTAATTTATTGGGAAACTGATTCCATCCAGGTTCAAAAAAAAAAAAAAAGTCAGATGGTTAAAGGTTCTAGTGTAAACTGTAAAGAGTGCATTTCCTTGCTGGGAATTGAACATTGCACCTCCCAATATGATATGCATAGTGGTGGTGGCATGGGAAAAGCACACCAGCACTCCATAACTAAACCTGCTACCATCCTATCCAGGTAATTATTGTAACGACCCGAAATTTCACAATCATAATTTCCATAGATATCAAATATTACAAATTATAGTCTCTTAAATACAGTACAAAAATATCAATAATCACCCCGAATTTTCCATAAACTTGATTCGATCCAATTCCTTGCTATCAAACTCCGATCAACGGTCGACTGCAAAACTGAAACTGGAGGGGGGTGAGCTGGGGAGCCCAATAAGAAAGGGGATACACAGTATCACAGAGGCCAAAGAAACACATAGGACAATATACAATGTCCATGAAATTATAAATATGGACTTTTCAATAAGACTCAATTTTCATAAATCGAACATCAATCAATCGATCATACTTCACAGTCTAATGCACTAATTATGTTCGGGTCCAGTGGTCTAACAATCGTACACAAACTCAATCCGTTTGTTGGTGCCCGCACTCGGAGCCAAACCAACACAAACACAATAACAAAAACCATTGCGACCGTCACATAAATTAGTCACATCAAAACCATTCCATATAACAAATCTCGTTTCTTTGAGAATCAAAACGCAAATAGCATGCTTTCATAAAATCAATACTTTTCGAAGCAATATCAATAACAATTAAATATCAAATTGGGTCGAACAATCGAATACGTATCAATAAATAAGAACACAAGGATAGGACGGATATCAAAGAAATAATCACGTGATAAAAACTGACACGGAATCGACACTGCATAGTCTCTCTTACCTCAATCGCTAAAATCGGATCACCAAACAATTATAACTGATCAAATTGAATCAAACATCTATGGCATGACCCGCCATCTCGAGTTCATATGCCGCAGCCCCATCGAACTCTCTAAGTGCGTTGATAGTAGTTTCTTTATTTCTTTGCAATTAAAACTACATATAGCTGCTAACTTATTAGGTTTAGGGTAAAGCTATATATACTCCATATATTTGCTTCTTTACTAAAAACCCTAAGCCCAAATAAACACCTTGGCTTTATGAAATTTTGAACGGCCCATTAACAATCTAATTATGTTTAACATTATTTAGTCCAAAATAATGTGCCCACAATTTAACATCAATAACCCAATTAACTTGACTTGCACTAAGGGCCCAACTTAAATAATTTATTTTTCCCACTAATCATTTTTTTAATCCAAAAATACAACCTAAATTCAAAATAAAATACTTCAATTTTTGGGGTATTACAATTATTTTCCAGGGTAGATTTTATAATTATTTTTCATTTTCTCTTCGATCGGGAATGTTTTTATACTATTTAAAGACAATTAAGATGACAAATTGACAAAAGAAAAAAAAAATCTTGATTGGCTGTAACCTGTTGGAAATAAGTGTATTTTTGGTGTATTTGTGAAGGAAATATGATGTATTTCCGTGATAAATAATTTGTCGAAAGACAAAACTGTTTGTGGGTTTGTGTTCTACTCCGTGAGGACATTGAGATAATGTATTCATTTGTCCAATTTGGTGTTAGGACGAATGAGTTACAAAGGCTTAAAGTTGGTAGGTTGAAGTGGGGATATTGGCATTATCCCACATTGGAAAAAGATGTAAAAGGAAGCTAGTTTAAATGCTTGAGCATTGAGTAGTGTGTAAGCTTGTATTGCATAGAGGCTCTCTCTCACGCGCAGGGGGGGTGCAAATCATGGACCCAATTTGCTTGCGGGGTCCGAACTCATGTGTGTGCGCGTCCTGCGGACACGAATGTAGCACCGATTTGTCTTGTCCGTGCGAGCTCACCTTTAGCTATTAATTTTGATTTTCAGTCAAATTTTTTGCTCAAAAACAGATTCAACCCATCTGAACTGGAATGTTAAATGAAGAGACATGCCTTATCTCAGTCAATTAAAGAATTAGGCTTATCCTTTTTGAATTCAATTTTTGACTCTTGGTCAGTCCTTGGAGCAGTACAAATAGAGTATTGCACAGACCAGTTTGAAGAGAACAATTTCGAATATACACAGATTTCCAGCAGTCCTTACGGTCTCTTCTTGTTGCATATTGTTCACTCTCCCTTTGGCTTCCTGCATTGCATTCAAGAGGTGATACTGTCCGGGCACTTATTCAGTTCGCCGGAGTCTCATAGTGCTGAGAAGCATCCGGTCCGCGCGAGTAATCCTGGGAGACTAGCGTCCAACAAATTCCTCAAGCACTCACGGTGAGGGGGCGAATAAGTCTTAAGGAAAGTGTGTTCAAACACACGTCGGCACAATCGAATTTCTGTCCACTTTTATTTCAGTTTTAATTTCCAGTTTCTTATTTATTTATTATTTATTTCTGTATTTCTGTATTTGAATTCTTTCTTGTGGAATTATTTCAAACAATCTTAAGACTTATTATTCTGCAAGAGGGAATTCATTACAGAAACTACTCCTACTGGAATTTGTATAACTGACTGGTTGTTTGTGTTTCAGACATGGTGACTGAATCAAACAAATCAACCACTTCTGGGACTCCTGTTGTGACTCCAACTGGAACTGGTGCTAGTGTGATGGGTGGTCCACAGATTGTGCACATCACTTCCCATGCCGAGAAGCCAGAAAAATTTGTTGGCCTCGATTTCAAGAGGTGGCAACAAAAGATGCATTTCTACTTGACCACCATCAGCTTGGTTAAGTATCTGAAAGAAGAAATGCCAATTGTGGCTGCGGATGAGACTGATGTAACAACCCTGGCTACAGTTGAAGCATGGAAGCATGGGGAATACCTGTGCAAGAATCACATTCTGAATGGCTTGTCTGATTCTCTTTACAAGGTGTTTAGAGAGAAGAAGAGTGCCAATGAATTGTGGGAGTCCTTGGACCATAAGTACTCGGTGGAGGATGCGGGAACAAAGAATTTTATTGTATCTCACTTCCTTGATTTCAAAATGGTGGACTCTAAGACTGTGAAGTCCCAAGTAGATGAATTGCAATTGATTTTGCATGAGGTGCTTGCCGAGGGTATGGTTATTTGTGAAAAGTTTCAAGTAGCTTCTATTATTGAGAAGTTGCCTCCCGCTTGGAACGATTTTAAGAACTACTTGAAGCACAAGCGAAAGGAGATGAATGTTGAAGGCTTGATTCTTCGACTAAGCATTGAGGAAAACAATAGGGCTGCGGAGAGGAAGTTTACCCATAATGTTCCTTAAGCCAATGTGGTAGAACATGGCCAAAGTTCCAAAGGCCATGGCAAGGGTAAAAGAAAATCTGTGGCAAAACAGTCCCATTTGGGACCAAAAGGTGGTATTTCAAAGAAGAAATTCATGGGAACGTGCTACAATTGTGGTGGTGAAGGTCACAAGGCTGCTACTTGTAGGTTGCCTAAGAAACATCGTGAGGCAAACATGGTGGAGGAAATCTCAAGGGATGTTTCTGAGATGAATCTTTGTGCGGTAATATCCTAAGTGAATTTGGTGGGTTCAAACCCAAATCAATGGTGGATTGACACCGGGGCTACTAGACATGTGTGTTCCAATAAGGAAATGTTTAGTACTTTTGAAGCCTTTGAAAATGGTGAAAAGCCTTTTATGGGGAATTCGGCTACTTCTGAAATTAAGGGTCAAGGCAAAGTAGTTTTGAAGATGACTTCCGTGAAGGAACTGACTCTCAACAATGTTTTGTATGTGCCTGAGATCAGGAAGAATTTGGTGTCCGGTTCGCTTTTGAACAAGCACGGATTTCGTATTGTGTTTGAGTCTGATGTTGTAACATTGTCCAAGAATGGAATGTTTGTTGGTAAAGGGTATGTAAATAATGGGCTGTTTAAGCTCAGTGTAATGGTTGTTAAACCAAAGAATAATGAAATGAACAAATCTTCTGTTTATTTGCTTGAGTTTGCTTGAGTCTTCCCATTTGTGGTATGGTAGACTAGGACATGTTAATTATGATACTTTGCGTAGATTAATTAACATGAATTGCATAACAAAGTTCAAAGTTGATTGCAAACATAAGTGTGAAACTTGTGTAGAAGCAAAATTTACAAAACCTTCATTCCATTCAATTGAAAGAAAGTGTGAACCACTCGACTTAGTCCACACAGACTTATGTGACTTTAAGTCAACACAATCAAGAGGTGGCAATAAGTACTTTATGCTTTTGTCGGTGATAGTACAAAGTATTGCTATGTGTATATCCTCAAAAGTAAAGATGAGGCAATAGAGAAGTTTATTCTCTATAAAAATGAAGTTGAGAATCAACTTAACCAGAAAATAAAGGTGCTAAGAAGTAATCGTGGAGGAGAGTATGAATCTCCATTTGAAGGAATTTGTGCTCAACATGGAATAAAACATGTAACCACGGCACCTTATATACCCCAACAAAATGGTGTTGCCGAACGCAAGAATCGGACATTGAAAGAAATGATGAATGCCATGTTGATAAGTTCGGGATTACCTTCTAACATGTGGGGTGAAGCTGTGTTGTCAGCTAACTACGTGTTAAATAAGGTACCTCGAAAGAAATTGAACAAGATCCCCTATGAATTGTGGCATGGAAGAGCGCCATCCTACCAATACTTGCGAGTGTGGGGATGTCTCGCAAAGGTAGCAGTACCTCCACCTAAAAAGGTGAAAATCGGGCCTATAACTGTAGATTGCATATTTATTGGGTATGCTCATAACAGTAGTGCTTATAGGTTCCTTGTGTATGAATCGAAAAATCAAGATATACACAAGAACACTATAATGGAATCTAGGGATGTTTCTTTCTTTGAGAATGTATTCCCGTGCAAGTCAAGAAATGAGGCAAGCTCATCAACACGGGTACAAGACTCAATAGAAGAAGAACACATTCAAGATCAAAGTGAAGAAGTTGAGATGGAACCTCGACGAAGTAAAAGAGCAAGAGTAGAAAAATCCTTTGGGACAGATTTTCTGACTTACATGCTCGAAAGTGAACCACAAAGTTATAAAGAATCTGTGAATTCTTCTGAAGGACCTTTGTGGAAAGAAGCTATCAAAAGTGAGATTGATTCAATTTTGCAAAATCACACTTGGGAACTAGTGGATCTTCCTCCGGGAAGTAAACCACTTGGATATAAGTGGATTTTCAAACGGAAAATGAAACCAGATGGCACAATTGATAAGTATAAGGCCAGACTTGCAATTAAAGGTTACAAACAGAAAGAAGGCCTTGATTATTTTGATACGTATTCTCCTGTCACAAGAATAACGTCAATAAGAGTTGTGCTTGCAATTGCCGCATTGCGCAATCTTGAAGTGCATCAAATGGATGTAAAGACTGCCTTTCTAAATGGTGATTTAGATGAGGAGATTTACATGGAACAACCTAAAGGGTTTGTTGCACCAGGGCAAGAAAAGAAAGTGTGAAAATTAGTAAAGTCCATATATGGCTTGAAACAAGCACCAAAACAATGGCATCAAAAATTTGATCGAGCCATGATGGAAAGTGGATTAAGATAAATGAATGTGACAAGTGTGTCTATACTAAAAACACTGAAAAAGGCTATGTTATTTTGTGTCTTTATGTAGATGACATTCTTATCATAGGAAGTTGTGACAAGATGATCAAATCCACAAAAGATGTCAGGACCCCGACCCCGGGCGGGCGGGAACTCGCGAGCTGGACGTCGACTTAACACACAATTACTAAAATATTGAAGATAAAAATTCCATTTTTATACCCAAAAGGTTTAAAACAAAGTTTTAGAAATCCAATTTTAACCACAACAACAAACTATAGTATAAGCTCCACAAGCTTACACCAAAATACAAAAGATTACAAATCTTAATGACGTCATTGTTGGTAAAACTATCCCCAAAAGGTTATACATTTAAATAATGCAAACCGATCAATAACAACCTGCCCAAAATCTCAATCCTCTCGACGTCCTCCTCGATCCGCAAATCCTAATCCTTTCCTCCTGGGGGGTTAAGGAAAAACAAAGATAAAAGAAAGGGGGTGAGATAAATCTCAATAAGTTACTAATGCAACTACATGACATGCTAAGATGCAATAGAATATAATAATATATCACATAGCACATAGCAAATATCATTTAACAGATAGCAGCGGAAATAAACAAGTAACAAAGGATACTGAGCCAAGGTTTCCCCAATAAAGGATATAACAATCTGATCACTAACGATAGGGCCGCATCGAAGAGTAGCATCAATAAGCAGCATCAAAGAGCCGATAAACCAATCAACGATAGCAGCATAAGAGCTGAAGAGAAAAAACCCGGTACCGGAACCAATAACCAAACGGTAACTGAGTATACGACACAAAGTCGCAACCCTTATAATAGCTAGACTGTTCCCAAGAAAGGAGCTAGCTCATCTCACATCCAAGGCCAATCTGGAGGAGGGTAATAATGGGGCAAAACAATGGTCAAGAATTATAATGGACTCAGCTTATTGCCATTAAAATCTTTCGCATCGCCCGAAACACACAAATACCAGCTGGACTTTCAAGTAAAGGCTAAGTAATAAAATACTAGCACGATAAAAACTAATGATTCCAAAGTAGGGAACCTTACCAAATAATCACCATAAGGATACAACGATTACTCATGAAGAGTTTTAACAACAACGATAGCAAGAAGTTTCTCATAAAAGAGTTCAACAACAATAACAGAATTGCTCATAAAAGGGCCAACAATATTGGTTATTAAAACAAGATGACACTAAAACAAGGACCCATACCAAACACATCCTAACGATGATACACGCGAGTTACTCGTAAAGAGTACTACCCAAACGGTCGCTCACAAGTAGCACAATGATTATCACCAAAATGACCCTAAACGTCTACTCATTACGTAAGTGTCCCAACATTTCCAAATAATCAATAACCAACTTCCATAACACATTTGAGTTACTCGTAAAGAGTACTACCCAAACGGTCGCTCACAAGTAGCACAATGATTATCACCAAAATGACCCTAAACGTCTACTCATTACGAAAGTGTCCCAACATTTCGAAATAATCAATAACCAACTTCCATAACACATTTGTTCACAAAGGAATCATTTTCAACACTAGAGTATTCCACAATGACCATTTAAGTCTACCAGAGTAATACCCAAAACCTAGACTAAGGATACAACCTAGTCCATAACAAACAAAAAGGGAGTTCTTGGACACAACGGACCGATCATAAACGTTTTGTTTTATAGAACACCAATGAAAACTCAACACAATCTAAACCTAAATCCCAACCGAATAAACCACCTCATCTCGTAGTACGCTAAAATAGCTTTAAAACGATAGCTTACATGACTAAAACGGAGTCCGGACGAAGAAGTTATAGCCTTCGAAAGATTGGACAAGAAGCGAATAATTTTCACAGAAAGGAAGGGGGTGCGCGCGCCTCCCACCAACAGGGTGCGCGCGCCTCCGTTAATCAGAAAGAAAGGCACCAACAGGGATACAAAGGGTGCGCGCGCCTCCCACACATAGGGTGCGCGCGCCTCCTATAAACAGAAGAAAAACGCACAAGGTGAGATGGAGGGGTGCGCGCGCCTCACCCCAATAGGATGCGCGCGCCTCCAACCAAAATCAGCAAACCCAGAATTCTTCCTGGGTTCTTCTACCCGAATTTCAACCCCAAAATTCACCACTTCAACCCCAATCAACACCAACACTCCCAACTAGTTTACCCAAGTGCCAAAACAACTTCTAAGCTTAAAATAACTCATCTAGCAACATTTGGACAACCCTAACCAAGGAATGATTCAAACACCCAAATTTCACAATAATATGAAGAATTTACAAATAGGTTCCAAATCAACCAAGAAGCCATATATAACAACTAGAGCATCAATGGAGTTAAAGATGAGCATTTTTTAACATGAATGGGGGGAAAGCAACTTACCCGGATTTTCTCAAAGGTGACGGTACTCAAAATTTCTTGGCTTCCTACGATCCTATCGACGATCTAAACAAGTTTCATGTTTTAAGAAATGAGAAATAATGAGAGGAAGAGGAAGGAAATGAAGAGAGAAGGGAGAGAGAAATTTTGCCTTTTCTTTTGGAGAGAGAGAGTGTCGCGACCCCGAACCCCGCGGGCCCGAGATCGCGAGCTGGACGTCGACTTAAACAATAAACTCTAAAATAATGGAGATAAAAATTTCCTTTTATACCAAAAGAGGATAACACAAAGTTTTGGAAAATAATTTAACAACGACAATGAACTAGTGTAAGACCCATAAGCTCACACTACAAAATAATAAAATATACAAATCTTAGTGACGTCAAAGTGTGGTACAACTATCCCCAAAAGAGTTACACATTTGTATAATGTAAACCCACCAATATACACTTGCCCCAAAAGCTCAACCCTCGCGACGTCCTGTCTCGTGATCAGCGAATCTAATCATTTCCACCTGGGGGGGTTAAGTAAAAACAAAGACAAAGGAAAAGGGGGTGAGATAAATCTCAATAAGTTACTAATGCAACTACATGACATGCTATGATGCAATAATCAATAATAAATCACATAACACATAGCAATTGTCATATACCAGATAGCAGCGGAAATAAACACATAACAAAGGATATAGCCAAGGTTTTCCCAAACTGATAAACCAAATAAAGGTCGCTGCGCAGCTTCAATAATCAACCATCAACATCTTCATAATAGCATGAAAGCCGAAGAGAAATCCCCGGTACCGGAACCAATAACCAAATAATGTGCCACAAAGGGCGGGAGCCATGCCACAAAGTCATGCTCCAAACGTCTCAACCAAGGCCGATCTGGAAGAGGAAAATAAAGGCAAAACAATGGTCGACACCATAATGGACTTGGCCGGTGCCATCACAATATCTCACATCGCCCGACACAACACACAAATACCAGCTGGGCTTTCAAATAAATGCTAAGTAATAAATACTAGCTTAATTAAACAATTTAGGGTTCCAAAGTAGGGAACCATACCAAGTAGTCACCAAGAAAGTGAAATGAACCAACAATAACCAAATAAGGTGCTCTAATAATTTCCACAATGATAACACAATTCCCATATCACATTTGACCACAAAGGATCCAGTTAATTCGAGCACTCAACCAAATTTACTCACTCATCTCGAAGATCTTAAGGAGAGCTTTAAAACGATAATTTATACGCCTAAAACGGAGTCCAGATGAACAAGATATAGCCCTCAAAATATTGGACAAAAAGGGGAAATAAATTTCACAACAGGGGAGAGGGTGCG
Organism: Campanula takesimana; assembly: GCA_026119855.1. Taxonomy (NCBI): domain Eukaryota; kingdom Viridiplantae; phylum Streptophyta; class Magnoliopsida; order Asterales; family Campanulaceae; genus Campanula; species Campanula takesimana. The sequence goes on from JAOWBW010000584.1 coordinate 113,453, forward strand.
CGCGCCTCCTATGGGAGGGTGCGCGCGCCTCCTTGCCCGGAAAGGCAAATTCCGGCCAAAAATCTGGGTTTCTACCATTAACAACCCTAAATCCAAAACCAACCCAATCTTCACAATTTCTAACACTACCAAGATGTGAACTAAGGTACCTACACCATTTTGAACCAAAAGGGACTTCAACAACATCATCTAAGGAACCTCAATCAAGGGTGATTCAAATACCAAAATTTCACAAAATTAACAAAATGTAAACATCACACAAAATCAACCAAAGAAGCAATAAATGGAAATCATAGTATCATCTAAGCATAGGATGAACATTTTTAGCATCAATGGGGGAAAAGTAACTTACCTGGATTTTCTCAAAGTTGACGGATTTCAAATATTTTTAGCCCTCTACGATCCTAACGACGATCTAAACAAGATTCAAGTTATGAGAAATGAGAGATTATGAGGGGATGATAGTTAAAATGTAGAGAGAAGGAAGAAGATGAGTTTTACCTTCACAAGCCTAGGAGAGAGAGAGAATGCTGGAAAAATGGACGTGGAGTGTGAGTGAGGGTGATAGGGTGAGGGAGGTGAGGGAGAAGAGAGTGAGTAGGGAGAATTATTTGAAATGTTACACTAAGACCCCTCCCCTACTACCCCCTTACTAATAAACTCCCCACTAACAATAAGACTCAACTCTTCTACACTAGCACAAATGGCCCAAATAAAATGTTAGGCATAATTTAATATAACACATAAAATGCACACATAAATTATTAATTAAATAATAATTTAAATAAATAAATAAGCAAATAAATAAATAATAATTATTTATTACTAATATAATAGAGCCTAGTTTTCGGGTCGTGACATTCACTCCCCCTTAAAGAAAATTCGACCCGAATTTTAACGAGACTTACACGAATTAAAAAGCCACGGAAATTTCCTCTCTAACTCATCACTAAGCTCCCGAGTCGATTCCTCGATATTATGATTCTTCCAAAGGACTCTAACCAACGCAATGTTTTTGTTCCTCAACTCTTGGACTTTGGCATCTAAAACCCGAACCGGTCGTTCCTCATAAGTCATATCGGGCTCAATATCCTCCGTATCCTCGGTAACACGTGAGATGGATCATGAACATACTTCCGAAGCATAGAAACGTGGAAAACATTATGTAATCGGTCCAAAGATGGCGGTAACGCAAGTCGATACGCAAGAAGTCCCACTTTCCCCAAAATCTCAAACGGACCTATAAACCTCGGAGCCAATTACCTTTCTTCCCGAACCTTCGAATACCCACCTTCGGAGATACTTTCAAGAACACAAAATCACCGGTCTGAAAACTAAGATCTCGCCTTCGGTTATCTGCATAGCTCTTATGTCGACTCTGGGTTGTTTTCAATCTATCCCGGATAAATCTAACTTTCTCAACCGAATCCCGAAGCAAATCAATACCCCGATCTTCGCTTCACCGACTTCATCCCAATAAATAGGCGATCTACACTTTCTTCCATACAAGGCCTCATACGGTGCCATCTCGATACTAGCCTGATAACTGTTGTTGTAAGAGAACTCCACTAACGGTAAATGTCTATCCCAAGAATCGGAAAAGTCTATCGAACAAGCTCGCAACATATCCTCCAAAATCTGAATGGTCCTCTCGGATTGACCGTCGGTCTGAGGGTGAAAAGCTGTGCTGAATCGCAAATCTGTACCCAAAGCTTCCTGAAACGCCTTCCAGAATCTAGAAGTAAACCTCGGGTCTCGATCTGACACAATGCTAACCGGAACCCCATGCAATCTCACAATCTCATCAATGTAAAGGGTCGCAAGATTTTCCATCGAATATCTGATGTCAATAGGCAAGAAATGGGCACTCTTGGTCAGTCTATCCACTATTACCCAAACACTGTCATACTTCTTACGGGTACGAGGTAGTCCCGTAATGAAATCCATAGTCACATGCTCCCATTTCCACTCGGGAATCTCTAACGGATGAAGTAGTCCCGCTGGTCTCTGATGCTCGGCTTTGACCTGCTGACAAGTTAAACATTTCGAAACATACTCGGCTATTTCCCTCTTCATGTTGTTCCACCAAAAGTGTTGTTTCAAATTTTGATACATCTTCGTACTACCCGGATGAATAGTATATCTCGATTTGTGACCTCATCTAAAACTTGCTTCTTTATTCCACCAACATCGGGTACGCACAAACGACCACGGAAAGTCAAAACTCCACTCGAACTCAAAGAAAAATCCTCGAAGTTCTTTTCCTTCAATTTACCCATTATCTTCACCAACTCGGGATCTTCTTTCTGAGCTTCCTTTATCCTCTGAATTAGGGTCGGAGATACCCTAATATTCGCAAAAATAGCCCCATGTCTCGATTCACGAGGAGACCAATCTCGAACATCCTCAAGCATTTTCCACTCACGGACTATCATCGAAGCCACATAAGACTTCCTACTAATCGCATCGGCGACCACATTCGCCTTCCCCGGGTGATAGGAAATCGTACAATCATAATCCTTCAACAATTCCATCCATCGACGCTGTCGGTTATGAAGTTCCTTCTGCGAGAAAAGATACTTTAAACTCTTGTGATCCGTGAAAATCTCGAACTTCGCTCCATAAAGGTAATGCTTCCATTTGTGCAACGCAAAGACTATCGCCGCTAACTCCATATCATGAGTAGGATAATTATGTTCACTCGGGCTCAACTTCCTCGAAGCATACGCAATCACCTTCCTGTTCTGCATCAAAACACAACCCAAACCCTCTTTCGAAGCATCACTATAAATTACTAAATCATCATTCCCATTAGGCAAGGTCAAGATCGGTGCGGTAGTCAACCTCTTCTTCAATTCCTCGAAACTCTTGTCACATTTCTCGGTCCACTCAAACGGGACATTCTTCCGGGTCAACTGAGTCATCGGGGTAGCAATCCTCGAAAACCCTTCTATAAATCTTCTGTAATACCCGGCCAACCCAGAAAGCTTCTGATCTCGGTCACTGACTCGGGTCTCTTCCAATCCACTATGGCTTCAATCTTTGAAGGATCCACAGAAATCCCGTCTTTAGAAATAACATGACCCAGAAATGAAACCTTCTCAAGCCAAAATTCGCATTTACTAAACTTCGCAAATAATTTCTCCCTCGCAAGAACGGATAAAACTGTCCTCAAGTGTTGCTCGTGTTCCTCTCTAGATTTAGAGTAGACGAGATATCATCAATAAAGACCACCACGAACGAATCAAGATAAGGATGGAAAATCCGGTTCATCAAATCCATAAACACTGCAGGTGCGTTAGTCAACCCAAACGGCATAACCAAGAACTCATAATGACCATAACGGGTGCGAAAGGCAGTCTTCGGAATATCCTCCGATCGAATCTTCAACTGGTGGTACCCACTCCTCAAATCGAGTTTAGAAAACACAACGGACCCCTGAAGCTGATCAAATAAATCATCAATGTGAGGTAGAGGATACTTGTTCTTCACTGTAACCTGATTCAACTTTCGGTAATCGATACACAATCTCAAAGAACCATCTTTCTTCCGCACAAACAAAACCGGTGCTCCCCACGGGGAAACACTAGGGCGGATAAACCCTCGATCAAGCAACTCTTGCAACTGAACCTTTAATTCCTTCAATTCTGCGGAGCAAACCTATACGGTGCTTTCGAAAGCGGAGCCGTACCCGGCAAAAGATTTATACAAAATTCTATCTCACGATCGGGAGGCATATCATACTCAGAAGAGAAAACATCGGGAAATTCCCTAACTACCCGAACACTCTCCAAACTAGGGGATTCTTTCCTAGTATCAAGAACACTGGCCAAATACCCCTCACAACCGCGGTGCAATAATTTTCTCGCTTTCACATAAGAAATGATACGAAAATTTCTACCAATAGGCATAGCCTCAAAAGTAAATTTAGGCACATCGGGAATAGAAAAAGTAACAACTTTCTACGACAATCAACAGAAGCATGAAACTTCTCAACCAATCCATACCCAAAATAACATCAAAGTCCTGAATAGGAAGGACTACCAAGTCCGCATATAAGACACGACCACATATAACCACATCACAAGCACGAAAGACTCTATCAGTCACCAAACACTCTCCTATAGGGGTCGACACCTCTAGCACATAAGGCAATGACTCAGATGCAGCATTTAGCAGAGAAGAAAATTGCACAGAAATGTAAGAATGAGATGATCCTGGATCTACTAACGCTCGTGCGCTCACACTAGATATAGAAATAATACCTCCAATAACTGTGGGATCATCTGTGGCTTGTTGTTGATTCATTGCAAACACTTTCCCTTGGACCTTGGGCTTTCCCGTAGCGTCTCTTTTCTGTCCCTGTGGAGCACCAGCTCCTACCCCAGACGGTTGACCTCTATTCCTCGGACAATCCCTCACATAATGCCCCATTTGGCCACAATTGGTGCACCTTCCCTGTTTCTTCCAACAACGGTCCTCTGAATGGCCTTCCTTTTGGCAATAGGAACAAAGCCTCCTATTTGGTTCCCTTGGTTCCCAGAAGTAGTGCCCGGGTTCCTTGGGTTTTGTTGCCCTCGGGACTGAGATTGTCCCCCAAAGTTACCTCGGTTATCAACCCGTAGTTGTGACTTGCCTTGCCGTCCCGGCTTGCTCGGGTTAGCTACCTCGGTCTTCCTCTTATGTTCCCCAATATCTTGCTCAATCAAGTATGTACGGTCTACCGCATCCTGAAATATCACAATCCTCTGGGCTATAAGCTGAGTACGAATAGAAGTCTTCAAGCCCCGGATGAATCTCATAGCCTTCTGCTCCTCAGTTCTCACAAGATAGTCACAATACCGGGATAATTCTGTGAACTTAGCCGAGTACTGAGCTATAGACAACAAACCTTGCTCCAAGTTGAGAAGCTCGATCTCCTTTCGGTTCTGATCCACTACCGGAATGAAATGCTCCTTGAACTTCCGCACAACAAATCCCATGCATACACGGTGTGAGTGTCATCCCAACTAGCCTTAACTCCTTTCCACCAATGCTCGGCGGCACCCACAAGATTATAAGCCGCGAACCGGACCCTATCCTCGTCCGTGTGCACCCAAACACATCATAAATTTTCTCCATAGACTCAATCCATAGCTCGGCCTTCTTCACATCAGCTCACCATCAAACTCTCTTGGTTTCAATTTCAGAAATTGCTCCAGCCCATATCTCGGTGGTGCCACATGCTCTTCTCGTGGCCCTTGATCATGAATGGCCTTCATAGCGGCCTCAAACATTCCTTGGAACATTGCCCGGTTCTCTTCCCTTAAGTCATTCTGATTCTGTGCTCCACTAGAGCCTTCGCCTGCTCTCCTTCTAGCCATTTCAAACAATTACCTGCATAAGACATCAACCGTTACTCACTCCGAACACAACTACCCACCTAGGTCATACTAGTCCACCTAGACTTATACTTAGAGCCAAACCATAGCTCTGATACCAACTGTCGCGACCCGAACCCCGCGGGCCCGAGATCGCGAGCTGGACGTCGACTTAAAACAATAAACTCTAAAATAATGGAGATAAAAATTTCCTTTATACCAAAAAGGATAACACAAAGTTTTGGAAAATAATTTAACAACGACAATGAACTAGTGTAAGACCCATAAGCTCACACTACAAAATAATAAAATATACAAATCTTAGTGACGTCAAAGTGTGGTACAACTATCCCAAAAGAGTTACACATTTATATAATGTAAACCCACCAATATACACTTGCCCCAAAAGCTCAACCCTCGCGACGTCCTGTCTCGTGATCAGCGAATCTAATCCTTTCCACCGGGGGGGTTAAGGAAAAACAAAGACAAAGGAAAAGGGGGTGAGATAAATCTCAATAAGTTACTAATGCAACTACATGACATGCTATGATGCAAAATCAATAAGAAATCACATAACACATAGCAATTATCATATACCAGATAGCAGCGGAAATAAACACATAACAAAGGATATAGCCAAGGTTTCCCAAACTGATAAACCAAATAAAGGTCGCTGCGCAGCTTCAATAATCAACCATCAAATCTTCATAATAGCATGAAAGCCGAAGAGAAATCCCCGGTACCGGAACCAATAAACAAATAATGTGCCACAAAGGGCGGGAGCCATGCCACAAAGTCATGCTCCAAACGTCTCAACCAAGGCCGATCTGGAAGAGGAAAATAAGGGCAAAACAATGGTCGACACCATAATGGATTTGCCGGTGCCATCACAATATCTCACATCGCCCGACACAACCACAAATACCAGCTGGGCTTTCAAATAAATGCTAAGTAATAAATACTAGCTTAATTAAACAATTTAGGGTCCAAAGTAGGGAACCATACCAAGTAGTCACAAGAAAGTGAAATGAACCAACAATAACCAATTAAGGTGCTCTAATAATTTCTACAATGATAACATAATTCCCATATCACATTTGACCACAAAGGATCCAATTAATTCGAGCACTCAACCAAATTTACTAACTCATCTCGAAGAGCTTAAGGAGAGCTTTAAAACGATAATTTATACGCCTAAAACGGAGTCCGGATGAACAAGATATGGCCCTCGAAAGATTGGACAAAAAGGGGAAATAAATTTCACAACAGGGGAGATGGTGCGCGCGCCTCCTATGGGAGGGTGCGCGCGCCTCCTAGATCAGAAGGGGAAATCAAGATTGGAGAGGGGATGGGTGCGCGCGCCTCCTATGGGAGGGTGCGCGCGCCTCCATCCAACAGAAGGTTTTTTGTTCAAGAGTGGCATAAGGGTGAGCGCGCCTCCTATGGGAGGGTGCGCGCGCCTCCTTGCCCGGAAAGGCAAAATTCCGGCCAAAAATCTGGGTTTCTACCATTAACAACCCCAAATCCAAAACCAAACCCAATCTTCACCATTTCTAACACTACCAAGATGTGAACTAAGGTACCTCCTACACCATTTTGAAGCAAAAGGGACTCCAACAACATCATCTAAGGAACCTCAATCAAGGGTGATTCAAATACCAAAATTTCACAAAATGAACAAAAATGTAAATCATCAAAATCAACCAAAGAAGCAATAAATGGAAATCTAGTCTCATCTAAGCATAGGATGAACATTTTTAGCATCAATGGGGGGAAAAGTACTTACCGGATTTTCTCAAAGTTGACGGATTTCAAATATTTTAGCCCTCTACGATCCTAACGACGATCTAAACAAGATTCAAGTTATGAGAAATGAGAGATTATGAGGGATGATAGTTAAAATGTAGAGAGAAGGAAGAAGATGAGTTTTACCTTCACAAGCCTAGGAGAGAGAGAGAATGCTGGAAAAATGGAGGTGGAGTGTGAGTGAGGGTGATAGGGTGAGGGAGGTGAGGGAGAAGAGAGGGAGTAGGGAGAATTATTTGAAATGTTACACTAAGACCCCTCCCCTACTACCCCCTTTACTAATAAACTCCCACTAACAAATAAGACTCAACTCTTCTACACTAGCACAAATGGCCTAAATAAAATGCTAGGCATAATTTTAATATAAACACATAAATGCACACAAAATTATTAATTAAATAATAATTAAAATAAATAATAAAAAATAAATAAATAATAATTATTTATTACTAATAAAATAGAGCCTAGTTTTGGGTCGTGACAGAGAGAGACTTTACTGAGAAATGAGAAATGAGGAAGAAGGAAGGGAGGAAGGAGGTTAAGTTTAAAATAAAAGTTACACTTAAGCCCCTCCGCTTCGAACTATCGCAATAAAACCCCAAATAACCTCTAATCAAATAATTCTCCTATTTCTCACTTAACACAATATTACCCAAATAAGCTAGACACAATTTAACATTATAAAACACAAAATGCTCACATAAATAATTAATCGAATAAATAAATAATAATATTAAATACTAAAATTTAGAGGCGGGATTTCGGGTCGTGACATTCACTCCACCTTAAAGAAAATTCGTCCCGAATTTAAATTACTTACCGAAAGACCAAATAGCTACGGATACGATAGTTCCGTCATTTCTCAAATTCCTCAATTGTCCAATCTAACCCACTACAGGGTAACCTTAAATAATGCTTACGATAACACTACCTCTCGAATCGAATCATTCCATCATTATCTTCATTACTAATCAAAATCCGTACTCAAATCGAAGAATCCAAATTATTTCCACACATAATTCTCGAGGTATCTCAAGCTCGCCTTATTCATAACCTTAACTACAACCGCAAAGGTACTTCCATTTGTAAATCGCATACTTAGTATTATTCCCAGAAATTCAAAACATTACCATCTCGAGCTTAATTAGCTTTTAAAATATGAAAGGCTAAATTTTTTTTCCATCCCCATAATATTCACCAAAGGTATATCTCTAAGGATTCCCATTATAGTGCTCTCTCTCTAGGTAGCACCTTAAAACTAGAGGTGTATAAAACCCAAAATTTTAATACAAAATGTTCACTTAAATCTACGCCGTAATATCATCGTCATAACACTCCAATCCTTGAAAGCCTAAAATAATTACGAATACTCAATAGTCCGAAAATGATCTAAATTTTATCTTTCAAGGGATTTCCTCTCACTCCCTTTTTAGTTAATAGATCTGTGCACATTATACCCAAGGAATCAACAAAATCTCAAATCCTCAATAGCTAACCAAGTTAGTCTTTCACGCAACATTTATTAAACCTAATGATACTTAGGCTCAATAGTACAACCATCATAATAAACCAATTAGCTAGCAACGTTCCAACTGACCCAATACCAAATCATGATATTCCTTTATTATGCCCAAGTATTGATACTCAACTTTCTTCACATACCCTTGATCCAATTCGGGAAACGCCACCAAGAGAAGGGATTTAGAACCATAGAACCACTATCTAACCAAATTTCAAAATGCCTTTAACATAGATCGAGAAATTATTACTCTCCCAAAATGTACTAGTCCTTTCTAACCTTAACACGCTTACCACCATTAATGATCATAACTCCTACAACAAACTCATCATCCATAACAAATCGTACACCTCTCCATACTAATCCATTCCGATGCATTCACGGAGATGTACTAAAAGTGACCAAAATTTTCCTTAAGAGATCCTCATTGAATCCTCAACTCCTATAACCCAACCGATACAATATGGATATTGATCTAAATATTAGCACTACCACCTAGTATCATAACAACTCACTTAACCCAAGTATATATTCAAATTCCATATAAGAAAAGATGAGTATAATTCTACCCA